>RJWK010014108.1:0-38095 GCA_004363435.1 Platanista minor
AGATCCCACATGCCGCGGAGCGGCTGGGCCTGTGAGCCATGGCCGCTGAGCCTGCGCGTCCGGAGCCTGTGCTCCGCAACGGGAGAGGCCGCAACAGTGAGAGGCCGCATACCGCCCAAAAAAAAACATATATATATATATACATGTATATATATATGTGTGTGTGTGTGTGTGTGTATATATATATGTATTAAAGGCAACCACTTATCGTCAATGCCCGTTAGGGCTCCTGCAAGGATGGACAAGGAGAACAGCGTTCCTACCCTTTGCTTTAAGCCCCAGATGGCGGGACTGCGACCCCATCAAGGCCTGAGGACTCCTAAGGCAGCCAGTGTGTGTCGGTGCTCCAGGCCCCTGCCCTACCCAGAGGAAGCCTCCACTGTCTCCACTGTCCTACGGGGCAAGGGGCCCCATCAGGCCTGCTTCCCACGCTCTCACCTCTCACTGCACGCTGCACTCTGACACACTGACGGGTTGGCCTGTTCGATGGCCTCTCCACCAGAGGCAAAGCCGAGGTCCCAGACACACAGGGCAGGTCTGTTTCATTAGCCCTGCCCCCGGATGCGTAGCCCAGAGCAGTGGTTGCAGTGAACAGTCAAATAAACAAGTGTCTGGCAGTCAATGCCAAGAGGTCCAGGCGCAGAGACGGCTGTAAGTGGATACGGCTGGACTGGTAACGGAGTCCAGGGGAGTGGATGAGATTGGAGAGCAGAAAGCAAGAGAAGAGTGAAGACGAGCCCTCAGGACCCCACTGTCTCAGAGTGAAAGCAGCAGAGGAGGCCTAGAAGGAGACAGCCCAGAGGCAATGAGGTACCAGAAATGTCAGGAAAAAGGTTCAAGGAAGGGAGAGAGGCCAACAGTCAAACGCTGCTGGTGAGGCTTCAAAAACTGCTGCATCTGATCCCTTCCTCCAGCGCCCACCGCCGCCATCCTTTAAAGCTGAAATAGCACAGCAATCCCCACCCACCCAACAAACGCCCAGTCTCTGTCCCACGTGCCACCGCAGCGCTGCCCTAGGAACCTAGGAAAGCAACGAGGAGGACAGGGGGTCCTGCCCGCCCGCGGCCCACAGCCTAACGTGGGAGACCTGCGGGGCGCTCCCACGGGGACCGCTGAAAGAAAGGGTGTGATCAACAGAGATAAGGAGGGGGCTCTGCTTTAGTTAGGGTAGCTGGGGGTGGAGCAAGTGCATCTCAGAGAATGACACAGAGACTTGGACTTGAAAGATGAGAATGAGCCACGTGTGAAGGACAGAGCACGCCAAAGAAACACCCCGAGGAGACCAAAGGGCTTGGCAAGTTCAGGAACAAAAAGAGGCCCCTGTGGCCAGGTCAGAGTGAGCCAGGGAGAAAGCAGAGGCAGCCGCCACCCGACCCTGCAGAACCTTCACGACCAAGGTATGGAGACCAGACGGCCTGTGGAGAGCGGCGGGGCACTGCAGGCTTTGGGGCAGGGGAGTGACAAGACCTAACGGAGTCTCCTGGCTGTTCCACAGTCAACTTCTCCAAACCCTCCGCCTTCTGTATTAATCGACCTGCAAAGCATCTGGCTCAAAACTCTTTTATAAACATTCTAGGGCTGCCCTGGTGGCGCAGTGGTTGAGAGTCCGCCTGCCGAGGCAGGGGACGCGGGTTCGTGCCCCGGTCCGGGAAGATCCCACCTGCCGCGGAGCGGCTGGGCCCGTGAGCCGTGGCCGCTGAGCCTGAGAGTCCGGAGCCTGTGCTCCGCAACGGGAGAGGCCACAGCAGTGAGAGGCCCGCGTACCACAAAAAAAAAAAAATCTAAATAAAGTCCTGTAGTTCCTCTACTGGTTTTAGAAACTTTCACAGTTCAAGGGAAGCAAAGAAAATGAGGTACCTGAGAGCTTTCTCACCCTGACATACCCGTGCCCCTTGTCCAGAAGGTTCCGACGCAGGGTGGGAATGGAGTGGGGGCTGAGCAGGAAAAGGAGCTTTCTGTTGCCTCCCAGTGAGTCTGTTACTGGCGAGACTGAGTTGCAACTTCTCAAACTACCTTCATCCAAAGCAGCAAACTGTGGACCTACAGCCTTTCAAGTCAGAGAGTTTGTTTGGTATACCCACAGATTTTAAAAAACAGAATTCTATTGGAAGAAAACTCCCCGTTTTACTCTTACAGGCTCCTTCCTGGCCCTACAGGCGCAACGCTCTGGCTCTCCCTGCCCTCACCAGCCTCGGTGCTCTTACTCCTCTGGGGCTCTCACAACCTACAGTGACCCAGACCACTGGCCCTTCTGACCCTCAATTCCTCTGACCAGTCAATAGCCTCTACCTCCTTCCGGGTCAAGTTCACATCCCAGTTCCTCCATGAAGACATTCCAAACAATGCAGGATTGTCCACTTTTCTGGCTTCCCGTATGATCAGCTTTATGCTCTTTACATACAGTACTTCAAGGCACGTGGAGAACAATTCCATGAGGAGAGACAGACTGTTGGTGAGACGATCAATTAGGAGGGTTAGTAAACAAGGAACGTCTCGGTCTGTACTCAAGCAGTAACAGTGATTAGAAGGTATTTTACAGAGGGCAGAATCGAGACTTGGCTACTGGCTGAAGATGATAATAACGATACTCGCAGCGTCCCCTATATGCCGGGCACTAGCCTTACTGCTTTACATTTATTACTCACTTACTCTTGCCCACAATGGCATGGAACTGGGCACTGCTATATTGTTAGCCCTATTTAACAGGTGAGAAACAAACACCAAGAAGGCAAGTGACTTGCCCAAGTTTACACAGCTGGAGGGGAATGTGAGTCACAAGACACCAAAGGTGAGGCAGAGCTAAACAACACCATAACCTTCTCTACCAAAGCATTACTATCAGAACAACAAAAAATGTAAGACTTCTGCCACAGTTCCTTCCACAGTTATGTAAGGAAATGCTATTCAAGTTGCTAATTTCTTTTTTCAAATTTCAGAAATAATCTAATATTTTCATTCAGAAAGACAAGGTCCTAGATTTTATAAAAACTGCTAATTTACCTGGTAAAGTACATGATTCAAAATGAGATTTAAGGGCCATCATTATTCAATGCATTAGTTTCCTAAACTATACACTCATTAGTTGAGGTTTAAGTAATAACAACAGATTGGAATCACCTTAATTGGAAGGCTTTTTAAAAAATGTCTTTAGTGTCAAATTTGTATTTATAGTTACCTCCAAAAAATATAATTCTATATTAATAATATGCTACAACAGCAAAAGGGGTTTTGATTTTTTACACCATATATACTTTTAGGATTAGAAAAAAAGCAGGAGAGATACCTAAAACGAAAGATAGTAGCCATCCCACAGTTTCACCAAATCTTTAGAAATATGATTATGAACAGATTTAGCTAGATGGTCAGATGGTCTCCCATAAAATATTTCCTGTAAAAGGAATAAACCACGAATATGCACAACAAATGGATGACTCTCAAAAACATACTCTGACCAGAAGGAGATAAACACAAAGGAGCACATACTATATGATTCCATTTACCTGAAATTCTAGAACGGGAAAAACCTAACCATAGGGACAGAGAGCAGGTCAGTGGTTGCCTGGGCTAGGGGCTCCGGGGAGGCCTAACTGCAGAACAGCAAGAAGGAACTTTTGAGGGTCATGGAAATATCCTGTATCTTGACAGCGATGGTAGTTACATGAGCGTAGACATTTGTCAAAACTCAACACTTCGAATGAGTATATTTCACTACACATAAATTATACCTCAAAGTTGATTTTTAAAGTAAAATAAGTAAATGAATCCTATACGCTCCTCTTTAAATCGTGCTAAAATGAGACTTTAATGCTCTGAGAAAATAAAGAACAAAAATACCAATGCCATAGAGAAAAATTTTTTTCAAGATTTTTCTTTAACCCAAGTCAAGCATTTCCTTTGCTCAAAAACCTCCAAAGGTGTCCCATCTCCCTGAGCAAAGTCCACTCTGGTCCTCACAATGACCACAGGCCTGACCCAACACCTCTCTGACCCCATCCGCTCTGCTCCAGGCACGTGTGTTCTGGAACCAGCCTGCTCCACTTCCTCCCTACACCCCTCTCTTCACACTCTCAAATAAACACTCACTGTGTTTAATATGTATCAGAACACTGGCACTGGCTGCTATTACATAAGGCTGCATGTACTATCTTACACAGGCAACACATACTAATGTCTTTATTTTTATTTTTTAAAGATGCTAAATAGAGTCCCTCTTTTTTTTAAAATTATTTTATTTCATTTATTTTTGGCTGCGTTGGATCTTTGTTGCTGCGCGCGGGCTTCCTCTAGCTGTGGCGAGCAGGGGCTACTCTTCGTTGCAGTGCTCGGGCTTCTCATTGCAGTGGCTTCTCTTGTTGCGGAGCACGGGCTCTAGGCACGCGGGCTTCAGTAGTTGTGGCACGTGGTCTCAGTAGTTGTGGCTCGTGGGCTCTAGAGCACAGGCTCAGTAGTTGTGGTACACGGGCTTAGATGCTCTGCAGCATGTGGGATCTTCCTGGACCAGGGCTTGAACCCGTGTCCCCTGCATTGGCAGGCGGGTTCTTAACCACTGTGCCACCAGGGAAGTCCCTAATGTCTTTATTTTGAAAAATATAAGAATAAGCAAACTTTACTGGTATTTCATTTAAATTTATATCAGTAACTCCTTTTATACACTTCATCCAAAGACTGATCATAAATTACTACATCAGTTTTAACCTATTTAATTAAAGCACCTCGTTTCTTAAATATCGATTTGATCAAAACCAACAATGGGGAGCAACAGCACTGGCTGACAGGAGAGATCAGATTCAACATCCCTTAATATTAAGAACACAACATTGTATATTCACACTAAGACACATATTCCTGCTACAATAGACTAATACTAATCACCATAGCAATTGTTGTCACCAGCAAAAGACATCCAAGAATCAGAGAGTATTAAAACACTCAAATTCCATGAACAATTCTTTGTTTAGACTAGCAAACAATATTCTTAGCTACTATTCTGGGAGCAAACAATGGAGGAAAAAAATCAAACAAGCTTCAGTTTCCTAAAATAGCATTAAATTGTATTTGGTTAAGGAATGAGTACGACTGCAATTAACAACAAGCAGATGGGGACACAGAACAAGAAAATCTTATACACCATCTCTGCAAAAGAACAGCAGTCAAATAGTTCTGAAAACACTTTCAAAAGTACCCTCTTTCAAAAAAGGGTAGGTCTATTAAGCTGGCAGGTCTATTAAGCTTCCAACTAAAGAAACTGTCCTCGAATATGGTGTTAATAGTGAACAAACATAGTACTACATTCTTGCCCCTAACAATCCAGTCTCTGCAGCACAGCAAGAACGATATTCTAAAAAGGGGAAATCAGATGATGTCTCTGTGCAGTGGCTTCCCATTGCATTTAGAAGAATAAAAGATAAACTTCTTCTCACAGCCTTAAAGCCCCTATAAATCTGGCCCTCATCCCTCACACCAACTTCATCCTGTCCAGAGTCCCTGATGCTCGTCAAGCTCCAGCCCCTGGCCTGCTCTCTGTTCCTTGAACCAGCAAGCTCATTCTCACCTCAGAACCTTTGCACTCACTGTTTGTTCACTCTGCCTAGAATTTCTTTCCCCAGATCTTCATATATCTGGTTCTTGGTTATGACTTGAGTCTCTGTTCTATTATTAATCACTTCTTCAGAACAGCCTTCCCTGACCATGTAATCCAGAGAACCTCTCCACCCATCATTCTTTATCACATTACTTTATTTCACTGTCTTCACAGCACTTTTCACTATCTGAAATTATCTTGTTTGTCATCCTGCTTTTTAACTGTCTCCCTCTAAAAGTATGTGCTACAAAGCTGAGCCCTTGCCTACCTAGTTCCCTGCAGGCAGAATCCACAACACACTGGGATGCAGTCTATGCAGGATGAATGAGGGGATGAGAGAACATTCAGAACAGCTAAAGTAATGGAATATGGATCTTTCCATTATTCTGATGGCTTATCACAATTCTCAGGGTTGGATCTGCAGCATCAGTGATTAAAAGCTTCTTCTGTCATTTTAGTAAGTAAACCTTTAAAACAAGTTTGGAACGCTAAATTGCTTTGCTACTGATTACTGGCAATACCACAGACCAGTGGTCCCCAACCTTTTTGGCACCAGGGACCAGTTTCGTGGAAGAACAATTTTTTTCCACGGGGGCGGTGGGGGGAGTGGTTCAGGTGGGAACCTGAGCGATGGGGAGCGGTGGGGAGCCGCAGATGAAGCTTCGCACTCTCGCCCACCACTCACCTCCTGCCGTGCGGCCCAATTCCGGTCTGCCGCCCAGGGGCTGGGGACCCCTGCCATAGATGACTGATCAGTATACAGACATGCTGCAATCATAAAACTACTATACTGATAGAAAGTTTCATATATTAGTAACAATTTGAGTTATATAAAGATTCTTTAAAAGTAAGTAATCAAGACAGCAGTATTAAACCATTAGGGCTTAAACTTACACAATGTTATATGTCAATTATATCTCAATAAAGCAGGGGAAAAAAAAAATCACTAGGGCTGTACCTAAATATTGCAGTTCTCTTCTCCTCCCAAGCGCCTGATGGGTTTGCACTGCTCTCCCCACTTGAGTTTTAAGTTCAATGCAACCATGGGAGTAACTCTAGCCAATTAAGCATAAGTAGAAGAAACAGGTACTGAAACAAAGCCTCCATCATCCTTGGTTCTTAAGCAACTAAAATAGCAGATCCACACTGGATGTGCAGCAAAAACAAGAAATAAGCGGTTGCTGTGTAAGACCCTGAGATTTTGCAGCTGCCTGTCTGTAAGTGTAGTATAACACAGCTTATCCTGACCGGTACAGCAGTATAGCATGGTGACCAAGATCCCCTGGGCTTTGGAATCTGACTGGCCTGAATCAGAATCAGATTCAGATTGAATCTGAGTGAATCAGAGCTCTATCACTTACTGTTTGAGTGATCACGGGCCTCTGGCCTTAATGTCTTCGTCCATAAAATAGTTATAATACCTACTCTTCATAGAGTGGTTGCAAAAGACTGAACTGAAAGAATATATATGTAATAAGCATTGCGGTACCTGGCATGTTGGTTAAGCACTCACTACGTAGCAAGTGGCATTAAACCCTAGAACATCTACTTTAAGCGACTATGAGCATATCTGCGTTATGGAACTTTGCTCACCTTGGATGTTCTATAAAGTAAAGCATCTAAACTCTTTGCCCATGAGACAGCCATTTATTAAGTTCTGGATTCTCCTAGATAAATCTAGGAAAAGATAAGAAGAATAGTGGAACAACTCAAAGTTAATAGGGATGGGTGTGGAATGACAGAGAAGCAAGTAAAGGATATCTGTGCTTTGCAAGTGGAAAGAAAAGAAAATGGAGAGTGAGGGGAGGAGATACAGTAGCTGCAAAGGCTGGATTCTAAATTAGAAAGATAAGAGACAGTAAGAAAGGGGTAAGTGCTGAGAACAGACAGAAAGAGCAAGGACAAAAAGCATGTGGGTCTGGAGCTCTGTGGAGCCCAGGGCCGAGGGTGGAGGGAGAGCCCGGCTAGCCACACCAGGAACGACGTGGAACATATTGATAAGGCAGCAGTTCAAACTGCTGCTTCAACAGTCAGTGTTTAAAATGCCAGGAGGTTTTGGACTCTGCTGTTTCTTCTAAAGGACTTACTGGTAAACAATACGGTATGCTCACTCCTGGGATCCTTTGGTCCCTAAAACTCAACTGTCAGGCATGTATGAATGAAAGATTCTGTGCTATTGTCTCAGAAACTACACCAATCATAAGAGACAGATCTGAGAGCTAAAATTCACCAAAGCAATGCTGATCAGTCCCTAGAGAGAAAAATCTAACCCTAAACTCACCATCAAATTTTAATTAAAAATCAATCTGGTTCAAGTTAAACTTTTTTAATATCTGAATTTTTGTGTAGCTGTTTTGAAGCTTTTCAAGCACTTACTGCTCAATTTCACTGGCTGAAAATAAGAATAAATACAAGAGGGAAAAACATGAAGTGTCCTGAAACAATTCTTTTTTTTTAAAAATCATTGGGACAATTATTGAAAAACACTCATAGGGCTTCCCTGGTGGCGCAGGGGTTGAGAGTCCGCCTGCCGATGCAGGGGACATGGGTTCGTGCCCCGGTCCGGGGGGATCCCGCATGCCGCGGAGCGGCTGGGCCCGTGAGCCATGGCCGCTGAGCCTGCGCGTCCGGAGCCTGTGCTCCCCAACGGGAGAGGCCACAACAGTGAGAGGCCCGCGTATCGCAAAAACAACAACAACAACAAAAAAAAAAAAAAAAAAAAAAGAAAAACACTCATAGGTTGTATGTCATGCTATAGTAATCAGGTCTCAATATCATGGGACTAATACTCCTCAAATAATAAAAATATAACTAATGATGCTGAAAATTTTACTCATAAAAAGCGGACAGTTTTAATAATCCAAATAAAAGTTTCACTACTACCAGACCATTTAAATGACACCCAAATCAGAAATGTGCTAGCCACTAGAAACATAAGAGGACACTTTTCCACTGATATTTGGCATTTGGTATCAAAGGCGGTCCTCTGTGGATCTGATATTAAAACTTGTCAAGAGCAAAACCAAACTGTAAGAGAGCCAAAAAAAGAAACGGTTATTACTACGACTCTTTTGAATGGCATGTGGACTTTCTTCAAACACAAGTCCTTTTGATATAAATGGAATATTAAAGCGAAAGTGTGAGGCGTCAAACAGGTCTAAATACATTCGAAAAGAAATATTATTAGCTTAGCACAGTTAGCCGCCTAAAATAAATGGCTGTGGAAGAGCGATGCAACCTAAGTGATGTCAATATTTAGATTCCACTTTGAAAGCATTCACCATCATTCCAATCCAGAATCGAGACTCCTCTAACAACAGCTCCAAGGCAGTAGGAAAGCAAGTTCCATGGGGAGACCAGGTCAGCATTAAGACTCAATCTTCAAAAAGGAAAATAAATGAACTCTACGACATATATCCGCACATAACTTTGATGGACAATGACTATGAAAAATCCATTCTGTTCTCTTTTCCCTCCCCCATCTCACCATTTCAAAAATAATTTGCCTTCAAAAGCATGTCAGTAAATCTGCAAGCTTTAAAATAATAGCAGCCATGTGCCCCATGTGTTTGCCAGATTCATTTTTTATGATGTATAGTCCTCTGCATTAAAATCATTGAATTTTTGATAAAGAAAGTAATGAAAAGAAATCAAAAGAATCCATTCCAAAAACTTCACACCTCTCAACCCCAACACAGGACTGAATTTATTAAACTTGGTCACTTAATGAAATTGGAGTTGTGAGCTCCAGTTAGACGCACCTGTAAATGGTAAAAAAGGTGTCTGAAGTTTCAGTTCATTGAGAGTACAAAATGTTTTCAAGCCTGATAGTTTTAAGCTAAACACCAAAAATTACAGACTACACACTTTTAAGTTCTGTCCTTCATATTTAAAACAAAAAGTTTTATAAAGATTTCAAAAGAGAATGCTTCTGATATCCATACATTTCTATAACGCAAGTGAAATGATATTAAGACCAGGAAATAAGAATACTACTTTAGAACATATAAAATCTACATAACTGGTTCTACTTATCAGAACACCCTTGAGGCTACAGAAATACCCATAGCAGAACTGTTTAATCTCCAGGTAATCCCACACCCTCCTGTAAGGAGAAATACATCTTACATTTCAATATCTTCCCTCTTGTTTTTATTCTAAATGGGTTTTTCAAGGACAGAATGCTTAAAGTTTCCCATTCAGTTTTGGTCTCTAAAAATAACTTCCAATTTTCCCTGTGCAATCAATGGGTTATTACAAAATAAAAAGTACTAAAAATGAAAGCTTAATAAGCTTCAAAACAAAAGCCAAAAAATAACACTAGAGTGTGGCAGGGAAGGTTAAAAAAAGAAAGTCTGAACTAAGGTCCCTAAGAATGAGTCCTCTACTCAGGGTTCCACAGAAACGCCAACTCACGCCAAAACAATGCACACTCCACTTCACGAACAAACACACACCATGAAAATGATGAACTAATGAATGGTATTAAGAAACAGAAAGGAAAATCTGGGAGGAATGAAGGTGTGTGTTACTATCTTTTAAAAAATCAAGAACTGGTCTAACATCTAGGTAATGTATTTGTATAAATTCTTATTTTTAAACTCACCTGATTCATTTTCAATTCCTGTTGTGTTCTGAAAAGATACACACAACAAAGAAACTTCTTTGATTACATGAGCCCTAAAAAGAAAAACAGACAATTGTGATATGTACCTGCCTACAAATTTACAGTAATTTAAAACTACATACAGAACTGTAGAGTTTGCTCAAAGGGCTATTCATAAAGCAACTCCATGCCAGATCAACTTCAATATATGCTGAGAACTTACTTTGCAGATTTATTATCTACAATAAAATAGATGTCTTACTATTCTTTACTGAGGCTTCATTGTACTCTGCAATTGAAAACAGACTCATTAGAATGACATCAAATTTTTGCTTTGGAACTGAATCATCCCTAAGAAGAAATAAATTAGCTTTGTTAACAGAAACACAAAGCAGTGCTGAGTAGCTTATTATGCAATGTAAATGTTCTGCTTTTACTTATATCAATACTGTTTTGAATACAGACACAATTAGACCCCTATACGTTACTTTGTTTTTCAAGTTCCTGAAGTAGAAAGGTGGATTCACTAACATCTCCACGGAGAGTTCTCTTTGAGGAAAAGAATGAAAACTTTGAAGTAAAATGCAAATGTTTTAATAAAAGCTGTTTGGAAAGACCTACACTTATTCCTTTAAAATCTGTCTTCAATTTATCCATAGTATAGTAACAAGACGACAAAATCATTTCTTGGAAATGCAAACGACATACCTGTCTCTAGATAACAACCTATGAAGATGGTCCTTTCTGCAACATTCATCTTAGGAGTCATTTGATGTCATTCATAATATATGAAAATCATGAGAGTAGCACTTCCACTGTGATATTCTTGTTTTCAGCATGTATACGTACACATCATTAAGCATAATTCTATTTCTTCACAAATTTACCTATATTTATGTTTTCTTCCTAGACCCACAAGACTCTGCTCACATTGTAACTTCATGTTCTAACTGCTAATATACCAAAGAAAGTATAATTCAGGGACATTATTCACCCGAGAATATACCTGCCACTGGGCAGATAGCCTGCCCACTATCCTAAAGAACAGTGTTTTGATATTTCACCTCATTTCATTAATATGGATCGTTTTGGGTTTTTTTCCTTGAGCTCTTTAACCACACTCACCTGGATCACCTTTAACAAAGGCACTATATTTAAGCTAGGGCCTGGTCACCTGAACTAGTTTTTATTCATCACCGGCACAGGGAATGTATCTGATAACTTGGAATTTGTTAGAGAGCTCAGTGCTATACAAATATAAACTTTTATGAAGTAAACACTCAGTGAATACAATTTCAGAAAACTGGTGGTTAACCCATGAAGTCCATTCCTTTAAATTTTAACATTAAGCATCTTTCTCACATATTTTTAACATGTCCTTCCTTAGTATATACATCCTTTATTATGTATATAATCCACCCTTTTCTATGAGACTTGAAATCATTATAAAGTTTAAAATGTGTATTTGTCAAACAGTGATGAGATGAGTGGCCCCTGAGGCGTGCACGCCCGACCCCCTCTACCAAATGCCTACTGACAGCCATACAGTTCCACCAGGAGGATCACCTTGTGTGACACCTTAGGGCCCCAGAAGTGAGTGAAATGGCAGGGGTTTCATCTGCCCTCTCCACTAAACTTTCAGAGGTGGATTTACTAACGCTGGCCATGAAGAGTTCGCTTTGAGAAAAACCCTGCGGTAAAATGCAAATGTTTTAATGAAAAAGATCTTTGGAAAGATGCTTTATCATTTCCTTTGGTTTGTCTTTTCCTTCTTACAATCATCATCGGTATCATTTATGAAGCTTCTTCTAAGACCAGCAGGCACTGTGCTACTGTCAAATAAATCAGCTCTGTTAATTTTCACAAGGTTAGTCTCTCAACTAACGATACAGACTCAAGGAAGTTAACTCCACCACAGTATCAAAATTTTGGTTTCTGCTATAGTTTCTTAACCATATTTCACCAGCTTTTTACTCTTGCCTCACCTTGTACCTACTATGTGCCAAGCTCTGCTTTGGAACAGTGAGCGCACAGATCCCTGCCCTCTCAGGAAGGAGACCACAGTAAACAAATACACAAGTAAAATGTGTAGTAAGTCAGATAATGAAAGTGTTTTAGAGAAAAACAGAGAGGCACGTGGAGAGGAAGGAAGGGATTATAAACTGTCCCTATCTCATTGCCTGTGAATCCATCAGTATGGTCAGAGAAGGCCTCACTGAGAAGGGACATCTGCTAAAAGCTGGAAGGAGAAGAGCTGAGAGTCAGGAAGGGATGGGGGAGGAGCATCGTAAGGGAGTAAGACTGTACACAGTACATGAGGGGCCTAGTGCAGGAGGTGATGGTACAGGGTGGAGAGGGGAACAGGGGAGGCAGATTTAAGCACAGGCTTTGCAAGGTAAGCGCTGTTCACCAGAATGGCTATAGATTTTCCAACCAGAGACGGAAAGCCACTGGGAGGCTTAAGGTGGCAGAAGTAACCTAGTGTGACTTTGATTTCAAAAGAGACCATAAGGGGCTTCCCTGGTGGTGCAGTGGTTGAGAGTCCACCTGCCGATGCAGGGGACGCGGGTTCGTGCCCCGGTCCGGGAAGATCCCACATGCCGCGGAGCGGCTGGGCCCGTGAGCCATGGCCGCTGAGCCTGTGCGTCCGGAGCCTGTGCTCCGCGACGGGAGAGGCCACAACATTGAGAGGCCCGCGTACCACAAAAAAATAAAAATAAAAATAAAAAAAATAAAGAGAGACCATAAGGAGGTAGGGTGGAAGCAAGCAGACCTCTTAGGAGGCTAATGCCCCAATATAGGCAAGAGATGATAGTGCCTTGGCCCAGGCAGCAGAGGAGATAGGACAAGTCATTGGATGCTGGATCTATTTTTAAAATAGAGTCCCCAGGATTTGCTGCCAGATTCGACGCTATGTATGAAAAAAAGAGAGGAAGTGAAGGATGACACCAGGGTTTTTATCCTAAGGACGCGGAAGAATGGAGCTGCCATTTTCTGAGACGCTGCCTCCTCCTTTCCATCTGCTTTTCATCTGTTTTCCCCTCTTTATTTAAAACATCTTCCCTTCCTTTTCCTCCCTTTTTGTAGTTGCTGGCTCACAGGCACAAACCAAACCACTTAGATACTGTGACATCTAAAAATGAATAACTAAAATATTAAAGTACTAGAAACATCTTAGTCTTCCATTTATCTCAATGAATCTTTTTCTTAATAAAAAAGTTACAATATAATTCAGATATTAATAATCTTCTCTCTGACTTTCTACACTGTCTGTTCCCTCTCTGTCCAAATAGGAAGGCACCCATCATTTCTTTCCAGAGACCAGAGGATCTTAACACCTCTTTGTTTAAGGGTTCACGATGACCCTGTATGCTTAGATCCTCCTATCACTTCTAATCCTAATTGCTAAAAACCAGACCCTCATTTTTTTTCTTTCTCCCTCTTGACTCACAACACTGTCAAATTATATACCTAAAATATTTTACAATAATCAAAAACATTGCAAATCTCACACTGACTTCTCAAATGATATTTTAAATTAGATTTATTAAACTATACTAAAAACAAGGGATGTTACAAGGAAAGAACTGAGATTTTAGCACTCTCTCACAACAGAGGACCACTGCATTTTGATCTGGAGAACTCTTGTGCAGGACTGTCCCTTCCATTAAGGCCACTCAGCACTGCCCTGCGTAATCAATGCCAGCAGTCCCTCCAAGCACTTTGACAACCAAAATTAGCTACACACATCCCCAGATACCCTCCCAGTGGAGAACCTCTGAACTGTAGTAAACATGTGCTAGCTATAATATGATAATATATTTCAGAGTAACTATAGATTCTAAACACTGTCATTGGAATAACTTCCTTAAGATTCCTCCAGGATTGCAAAACCCCTGTGGAAGTGTGTGGCAATTCTACGTACCTTTCATATTCAGTGTTGACTTCAACAGCATTGATTTATATACCCCCTTATCTAACTCAGATATCTCAAGGTCTAAGTTTTATCAAACGTGAGAACTTGAAGTATCAATCCTATCAGCGTAGAAGCAAAGAGAAATCTTTCCACACCTAATATCACCGAAACTTAATAATCCTATCAAACTTTAAAAAATGCTTAATAATTAAGTGCCTCCAGTTTTCCAATGGTAAATAATGAAAATCTTGAAATCCCTAGGACTTCTCTGACCCTGGATTCTGTCACAGTTCCTTTTTTGGATTTCTATGCCTGACCACATCTTCTTTAGTATGTCTACATTTCCCTTCTATTCTACCTGTTGACTTTTTCAGATAAAGTATATTAGACAGATATACAAATTTAGAGCATGTGAATTTCTATCACCAACTATACTAACAGCATACACTCTTACAAAACTAAGAGTTTGATCTTGATTTTACAGATCCAAGGTTTTAATAATACACATGTACTTAACTTTTCAAGATACTGCTTTCAAATTCTAGGGCAAATCTTCATTACAAATATTTAACTTAATAATATCATAAAGATGATTTGATTATACATGATCATTATGAATACAGCAACAATAAAATAATTAGTATCTTTATTCAAATGCCAGTCCCTTAGAAAGTCAAGACAACCTCAGCAACTGTTAAGCTGCTGTCTTCTGACATGGAGGCCAGAGACCAGAAAATCTAGAAATATGCAGGAAACCCCATAGAAATATGCAGTCCCAGGGTCAGACCGGCTCTGCAGCCCCAGCCATACCTCTATCACCCATCCTCTGAGATAAGGCAGATTAAAAAAAAAGATAGACACAAACTAACATTAATGCAATATGTCTAACACGTCAATCTGTCGTACCTGTCCTTTGTAGACTTGTGAAACCTACAAAACTATATGAGAAGCCTTTAAAGAAAAAGCAAGAGCAGATTCTTTAAGATTAGTTTAAGTCTGGGAGGAAAGGGAAAGAATTAGGAAAATAATTATTTGATTCACATATTCACCTATAAGCTACTGATGATGACTCTACAATTATTCTTTTGAATCAGTTTAGATCTCTTGGGCTATTTGGAAAATAATCAAATTTGCAACGTTCACTTAGAGGTCACTAATATTATAATTATTCTCTTAGATTACAAAAAAATCCCACATTGTAACATCAAGACTCAGAAAAAACTAACTTTTCAGATTCAGGAAGCAACACATAGCTTATGGACAAAGAGTAAAACAGAAATAAGAGAACTAGCATGACTGTATCAAAATTTTTAAAATCATAAATACACTGAAAAATGGACTAGAGGCCAAAAAAAAAGTTTTAAAAATATCACTTTGTAAAAGGAGTCTTGGAAAGTTTATGACCTACATAAGAAAAATTATTCTAAAACTAATCACTACATAAAGTAGATCTCTCATGGTAAATGAACACAGAGATGATTAAGCTTTTTGCGGAGTAGATTTACAGCACTTAACACTGACCTTAGCTTTCTCAACCAAAAGATTCTTGCAATCCAGAAACTTCTAGAAAAATAATCAAAATATCTAAATGATGCCAACTTCTCAAATGCAGTTTTTATTAACAAACACAGCTGATGTACTCACTATAAAAAACTACCATTCAGGGCTTCCCTGGTGGCGCAGTGGTTGAGAGTCCGCCTGCCGCTGCAGGGGACACGGGTTCGTGCCCCGGTCCAGGAAGATCCCACGTGCAGCGGAGCAGCTGGGCCCGTGAGCCACGGCCGCTGAGCCTGCGCCTCTGGAGCCAGCGCTCTGCAACGGGAGAGGCCATAACAGTGAGAGGCCCGTGTACCGCAAAAAAAAAAAACTACCATTCATAATTCCTACCAGAAGAATGGAATCACCAAGTTACAATATATAAACTTTAGCTATCAATACGAAAACTTTTAGCATCTATTCGTTGGATTAAGCAAAAGAACATAATTCATAAATATTGAATCTGCCTAGGAATTTGCTAAATGAAAAATCATTCATTTTCCTTTTCTGAAATAATATATAAATTTCACAAGAATAATCATCCAGAACATCCAGTTTCACACTAAAAAATATACCCCCAACTTTCCTTTTAAAAAGCAGACTATATCACCAAATTAAAGACGCTAAAGTGGAAAAAAATCAAAACTGGTATGTTTATCATTTTCAGCATAAGGAGTCTGTGTGTTTGTGTGTGTGTGTAAAGAGACTGAGAATACAGCAAAGATTTGGTAATTCTTTGGTAAATCAGAGAATATGAACTCTTACTGCTTTAAACTGCTCATGTTTCTTACCCTCTAGAATGATTTCCACCCAAGGCAAAAGGCAATGGTATAACAAACCATATCACACAGAGGAATTTCCCCACCTAAAGTGTATATTAAGAGATACAAAGAGAACAGAATGCTCACAAATAAACCAGTGATTTCTCCCATTTCAATAAACTGGTTTCCTCAATGAGGCCCGGAATACCACAGACAAATATCCCAGAGCCTGATTCCCCAAATTCATAGAGCAGTGCCCTGACACCAACCTAAATAAGGAAGCAGAGTTTAGAGAATTTACTCCAAGTGAGAGAATTCGATATTGACAACCGTTTCCAAGACCCGCTGTTCCGAATGGCTTCAGAGCCCCAGAGCTCCGCTGAGATGAGGCTGATCAGAGGTTTTGTTTGAAACATCCAAGTTAAACACACCACAGCAGAATGTTAACTAAGAGACCGGCAGATAAACTGGGAGAGTACCATAAACCCAGACTTAGATTACAGCACTTGAGGGTTCTTTTCTTCCCCTGCAATATCTCTCCTTCACTTGAAAAAAAAAAAAAAAAAAAAAAAAAAAAAATTAAAAGGAAATTTTTCAAAAAACACTGCTCCAAGCATCCACTAATAAAGAGCTAGCTTAGCAATAAATGTATATAGCAATTGCTGATTATTTATCATTTACCTGGTGATGTTATAGATGGCTACTATTATATGCTCTCCCTATTTTTTTTTTAAACATCTTTATTGGAGTATAATTGCTTTACAATGGTGTTAGTTTCTGCTTTATAACAAAGTGAATCAATTATACATATACGCTCTCCCTATTCTTTTGACTAAATGTATATGTCTATGTCATTATGCTGAACGTTTAATTTATTACATCAAAAATTTCAGGTTTTGTTTAGGGTTTCTACAATAATTCTACAGATGCTTTCCATTTTTCCATCTTTCCAGCCAGTCCCTGCTGTCTGATGAGAACTGTGCACAGATTCAAGACCATTATTACAACTCCCATCTCTCCCGAGAAAAGGACAGCTGAACCAACTGTTGACTGTATATTCTACAAAACAGCATTAAACTCAAAGAAGTTCCTATGAAATGATACTTTTCTAACACTTTCCCTATGTTAGATGTGTAAAAACTTTATTATAAAAGGAAAATTAAGTCGATTCTTTCCTAAATTAAGTCGATTCTTTCCTAACACTCAAATGCCAAGCTTCCAAATCAAACACAAATTTTCTAAAAGCAAGATGCCCCATGATAGTTCACTTCACAATTCCCAAAATAAAATGAGTTCTCAACTGACCCCTTTGAGTTACTGTTCTTCCACTGGAGGTGCCAATGCAGACATTACTTATAGGATTAAACATTTAAAATTGAGAGACTTTCAAGAACCCCCAAAATACTTCTGAATCTCCTTTAAAAGGGAAAAAGGCTTCAGTAACGTGAGGCTCTTGTCCCGGCTCTCAAGTATGCACTTTCTCACTTTCTGAGCATTAATACAGTCACCTTACACGTGGCTGCTCGGAGCTTTTTTGGCTTTTCCTACACGATAAAATACATAGGAAAACGCACCCTCCACAAACTACACATAAATGACAAGGAGGCTTCTGAAATTCATAAGTGAATAACACAGAGCAAAATCACAAGTTACACCAGATAAAGTGACAACTTAAGCTATATTTCACTAAGATGCCGGGCTCACGATCACCGCGAGATTCTGGAGGTCTTCTCCCAAGAGTTTATTATTATTTTGGTAGGAGTGACTCTTCTACTTTAAATAAAACTGAGGTTTGGAGCCTATCCTCTAAATATGTCACTATTTCTGTTCTCAAGAGCATTTTAAAATAACAGCAACACCTACTGTTTGCAGAGCAATGTCTGTGTACTGCTCTACAGTTTAAGAAGCTCTGTACACATATGAATTTTTATTGTTTAAAGGGAAGTATGTTTCCTCAAAATAAATTATCTGTGGTTCTTGTTTCAAGGTAAAGAGGAATGTCCGCCCCCCATGTATGATACAGAGGACGAAAGACAACCCCTTGGTGCCATCCGCTACTGTAAGCCAGCCAGTGGCACTCAAGTGAGGGTCTGTGCAGAGCAGTGATAGGCTAGATGGGATAGTTCTAGGGGCGTTTAAGTTCCAGGTTAAAAGTAAACTTGGCCTGTGGGTAATGTTCCCCCAGGTAGTGAGGGAAGAGTTATTATCCACCCAGGCTCCCTCCTGATCCACTCCACAGGCCCTGAGGGTCTTCAGAGAAAGATGGAAGAGGGATTACTTAAAAGGAGAGCCGGTGAACGTATGCAGGCAGGAGGCCAGGGAAAGAGCCTGCTTTCAGGACTGCCCATCAGCAAGGCAGCTTCGGCCACCTGGGGTGGGCAACTTGCCCCAGAGGAGTTTCTGACGGAGAAGTGCCACAAACAAAGCAATGCCTAACAGTTTAGGAAGGTTAAATTGACAGGAAAGAGTGAGGAGGCAGGAGAGGAAAGGGCAGCCAGAAAGACTGGGGCCAGGCAAGCCTGTTAAGAATCTGGATGATGAGCGATAAAGGTCTGAAACACAGATGACAGCTGAAAAGAAACAAAAAATATGACTAGCACTGCAGAGGAAGAATGAACAGAATGTGTTTTCTAACTGAACAGGAGGTAGAAAGAGATGGTGAAGATGAGTTCAAAATCTGGAATGTGACTGACAAGAAGAACGTGTACATTTTAAAGACAGGGCAGCCAGGAGTAGGGATGGCATTTAAGCGGAAGGTGGTGAGTTCCATGTTAGAGGCTCTGAAGAGAGGCCAGACATTCAGGGGAAGCTGCATCCATCAAATGGGAAAAAAAGGTCCCACCACAGACTGCCTTCAAGGTGGGGGGACAGAGATTTAAAAGTCTTCAGCCACAAGGGGATGCCTAGGGACAGAGGAAATTGCCAAGAGAAAAAACATCCAGAGAGAAGAGCAGAAGACGAAGCACTGGCCTTTGTGCAAGGAGTGGAGAAAACTAGGAAAAAAGGTCGCCCCCTCCACCATGTTCAGTAGGGGGAGGATGGGACAGGCCAAAAACCTTTAGGACTCAGAGATAACTTGGAAGTGTTTCTCTTGAAAATAACTGTGCCATGTTAATCCCTCAATACCTATATATTAAACAGGTATCTAAGAAAAACGCTATTAATGTTTCTGAAAGACCTAAAGTATCTCAAATTGCTCACATATTCACCTATTCTTCTTAAAACATCCCAGGAAAAGACAGAAGTAATCACTGTCCACACTTTTCAAATAGGAAGGAGAAAGAGAGGATAACTGTCTTACCCCTACCACTGCCAGAAATAACTAAGTCCCTATGCTTGAGCTGTGAGATAGTTTATTCTGTATATCTAGGTAGCTCTCAAATAAATTACCAGGGAATTGCACTGATACAATATTTATCTCCCAAAACAAGTGACCTGACCTGCTCAATAACCTCTAACAGAGGTAACAGAGCTTCACAATGAAGAATATAAATTTATCCCAAGAGTCCTTCTTTTTAAAATTCCTACTTTTAGATGTACTTCAAAATTAGGCCTCTCAGAATTATGGCAAAGTCCCTAAAATAAGACTCATGGAATGGGAAACATTTAGAATCTCATTTTTATACTGATACTCCAGTTTATGCCTAATTTACACTGCCTTAATAAGGTCTTATGAAATGTGCAGAATTCATACTGGTATATAAGGGTTTGGTGAATCTCACAATTCTTTTCAAATACTGATGGCATCATTTAAATTATTTGAAAATGCCACAGAATTTTCCCACCAGAGTTTAATGAAGTCTCAGTGGAACTACTTATACGCACATGTAAAATCTGTAAGTTTCGCCAATTTCCAGACAGGCTGCCCACCGTAATCAAACTAACAGTTGCACTTAGCTTTCCATATTTCAGGCAAACTGTGCCAAGAAGTAATTTAGCTCTTCCAAAGCAAAGCCTATCATATGATTTATTGCAAGAGCTACAAAATACGTTTTTCACCAAAATGGCTGGCAAATATATAAGTATTCAGTGAAACCTCCTTTATTGCATGTTCCAAAGGACTGATAAATGAAAACAGAGTAGATGACGTGAACCAAGACCCTAAGAATAAATATTATATGGTACTGAGAAAAATATTATAAGTATAATTCACTCCAAATGAACCAGATTTATTACATACAATGACTCTAATACATGCTTCAGGGAAGTTGGGGTGGGGAATGAAAGGCATTCTCATCAAGAAAGAATATTTAAATGACACATGCATTCATCCCAGTGCATGAATGTGATTCTGTACATTCAGATATTCTGTAATTCAGAAAGCCAGCCCATTACCAAATGTGGTCCAAGAGCACATCTCTTTTCTTCTGCTTTATTTATCTGTTAAGTTCTAAATTACTCATTATTATTCCTATTACTATTACGACTGATTAAAGATTACTTATGCCACGATAAAATTTCAGTCTATACTATCTGTTCTTTTAAATAATTCAAATAAAGATTTGACAACTTATACTTTTTTCCCCCAGGGGAAGTTGCATGTTTGCCATAAAGATCAATAACCTATCTCTAAATTATAAAGTAATAGCTAGTAAGCACTTCAGAAGTAAACTTTATTTCTTCAGGACAAATTTATCACTTTCAGTGCATAACCCTGAACCGGTGGTTTAAAAAAAAAAACAGATTTTAGAAAAACTAGACTTTTATCATCAGTTTTTAAGGGGTTGCTTCACTAAGCCTCATTTTCTAGAAAAGACCATTGTTTCCGTGTTATTCAGTATAACAGACCACAAGCTTATTCACCAAGTATCAACTCTATGCAAATTTATTTAAAATTCCTAATAATTTAACCTACATACTGGGAATGCTGATCCTATGTCATGAAAACTCCTCCGCAGTTTCCAGGTTACCTCACGTTGCTTTACCTCTTGCCACGAAAGGGACGCCAAAGCAAAATTTCTGAAAGTGACCATTCAACAAAGTCATAAAACCAAACTCAGGAAAGAACTTCCACAGTAGGTCCATTCCCTGGCTTCAGTGGGGACTTGAGGTTAACCATGCGTTGAACAGTATATTCTTCCAGTTCTGTGACTACAGAGATTCCATAAACCACTTCAATGATTCAACCACCCAGTCTGATGGACCTTCCTTTAATGCAGTGGCTGCGAACTGGGGCGATTTTGCCCCCCTCAAGGGACGGACATCTGGTAATGCCTGGAGACTCTGTCGACTGTCACACCCCGCGGAGATGCCACTGGCATCTGGGGGGTAGAGGTTAGGGGTGCTGCCAAACATCCTACAAGATACAGGTCAGCCCACACCAATTACCCAACCCCAAAGTCAACCATGCTGAGGCCAAGAAACCCGGCTTTAGTGGAACCTAAGTACTGCCTTCAGATGATTTTATCGGCT
Organism: Platanista minor; assembly: GCA_004363435.1. Lineage (NCBI taxonomy): Eukaryota > Metazoa > Chordata > Mammalia > Artiodactyla > Platanistidae > Platanista > Platanista minor. The sequence continues at coordinate 21,813 of RJWK010014108.1, forward strand.
CTAACTATAAACAACTAACTTCAAAAGTAAAGAGCCAGGGGCTTCCCTGGTGGTGCAGTGGTTGAGAGTCTGCCTGCCAATGCAGGGGACACGGGTTCGTGCCCCGGTCCGGGAAGATCCCACATGCCACGGAGCGGCTAGGCCCGTGAGCCATGGCCACTGAGCCTGCGCGTCCGGAGCCTGTGCTCCACAACGGGAGAGGCCACAACAGTGAGAGGCCCGCATACTGCAAAAAAAAAAAAAAAGTAAAGAGCCAGAACAGGACCCCAGACCTCTCACCCAAGTGCTGGGAGGAGTGACAGCATAACTGAGGAGCTCCAGGCAAACGGCACAGCCCCGGACACACATCAGCAGTATCAGCAGTAGTCTCTATTGGGTAACATCCCCATCATTTGGAAACTCCCTGAATCTACATATTGCCACGCAACCTCGACAATTTTCCCCCCACTGTCCACCTACTCCCTTTTCAGTCTCCACTGTGGAGTTTTCTAGTGCAGCCCACAGGCTTTTTTTCTTCTGCATGGGGATTAAAAATAGCATGAAAAGCAAGTCAGAAGACATGAAAATAGTAAATAACCTAAGGTGCTTTCCATCCCGAAGAGTCTATGATTTAACAGGACTTAAAAGGTTTGTAAATCAGATCTGGAACTTGAAAAGAGATGGGCAGCTTAAAGAAACAGTCCCATGAATAAATAAACATCTAACGTAAAATAATCACCAAAAGAATATTCGTGCAGATATATGTATGTAACTGCACAGACCCGGCTGAAGGAGGAGAATAAAAGGGAGCTGAAACGGAGTGCTATTTCTTAAATCTGCATTGGCAGGAAGAATGAGTGTTCAGAGGCTAAAAAACAGAATTTACATTCTCACGTATCTTAAAAGATGACAGAACTTTAAAATTCACAAGAGAAAAACCTTTTAAACAAATCTTAACGAAAAGAAAATCTCAGGCTACGGAAACCGTACTGATCAGTACGGAATTGATAAATAAATTATGGCCAGTGCATATATGACATGGCCATTAAAAATCATACTGAATAAGATTTAGTGTCTTGGATACATGCTCACAATATCATAAGGGGAGACAAACAGTATATATGATATCAATACTGTAGAAAGTGTAAATATATGCAAGTGAATAAATATATACAAGGAAAGAAATACACTCATGCACACCAAGAGAGACAGGGAGGAGGATGAGGTCTGCCAAAACGTTCACAGTGGTTATCTGAGGAGTGGGAAGGGAATGGCTGATTTCTATTCCTTCTTTGTGTTTTTCTCCATTCTCAAATTGTCCTACAGTGAGAATCTTTTGTTACGTTTTGTACTTACAAAACGAGTATCAATACTTATACCTAACTGTTTCAGGAACTGGCCACAGAATGAGAAAAAAATGTGAATATGCCAACTTTTCAATGAAAGAAACCACCTTCAGAATCAACAAAAGCGAACCTCTATTGCGTGTTATGATTACATGCCTGGCACTTTTCTAACCACTTCAAATGTATTAACTTATTTAAACCAAACCAAAAAAAGATGTGTAAAAAGAACCCTGGAATACCAGAAGCTGTGGACAAATGTTAGTCTCACTATAAATTTCCATCTCAGTTTCCATAGCTTGAAATGAGGGAGTTGGACGATCTTTAAAGGTCCTCTCAAGGTTACACTGAGATTCTACATGTAAAAGAATGTGGGCAAATGAGTGTAAGTTAGCTTCTGGAGAATGAGGGGGCAACTGCATGCCATCTCCAAAGCAAGACCCTACTAAAAAGGAACATACGATGTCTCTCAGTTCCTCCTCAATATTTTTACAGCACATAACATGTTAAAAAAAAAAAAAAACCAACGTTTAAAGGCCTACATTTCCCCAATACTTGCACACAACTGATCAAACGGCGATAAAGTGTGGCATCTTAAGAGAATCACTGAAAGGTTCCGTTTGTTAAACACTGTGGTTGCTTTTCAGTAGTAAACAAAAACTTTAAGAAACATTTGAATCGCCTTCTGGGTAGGACCATTTTAGTGTTTGATTAGAGGGATTTAAAGACTTAACCGGGATTCTCCAAAGGGCGTTCCACCTCTGAAATAAAACCAAAACCCCAACGCAACACAGAACGGAAGATGCGTGTCCTCTCTGGGGAAATTACAGCTGCGTAGTTGAGGGAATGTGGGCTTCCAGGGTCGATGTGGGGTTATTCCCGGTTCAGTGGTTCACGTGTGGGTGGGGAGCAACCACGGAGGTGTGGGAAAGACGCTGACCTGTTTGGTCTACTTCGTGTCTCACTTGCCACCATCAAAAAACAGGTTCGTGGGTATCTTTGGTAACAAAATGAGTAAGAGAAAACTGCACGTCTGTTAAAAACAAAAATACCGGTGGGTCTATGATGGGATTACCGAGGGAGAACACTCCCAGGCTTAAACCACACTTTGTGGATTGAGGAGACACAAAGACGCGAGACACAAAACAAACTCAGAACCCAAGTGTGAGAGACAAGTTCGGCTGCGACACAAAAAAGAGAAGCAAGACGACTTGAAATTGGAACGGCCCTGGGACCCGCGGGCGCCCGGGGTCCCGCTGGGGTCGCAGCCGCCCGCACGGCGCTGCCGTCCCGCAGCCCACACGCGTCCTCCCCGCGGGGCGCGCGGCAAACCAACAGCGACAAAGCGAACCCCACTACTTCCCGGCGCCGGGCCCCAAGGCCGGGCCGGGGTGCTCGTCGCGGGACGGACTGACCCCGGACCGCCACCGAGCTGCCGGCGGGCCGCGCCTCGTTCCGGGGCCCCCGCGGGCGCGGGACACCGGAACCTCGGAAGGGACGCGCCCTCCGGCCCGCCCGGCCCTGCGCGCCCGGGTCCCCAGCGTGTCGTCCCTGCCGCCTCGCTCCTCGCGGGCAGGAACGGGAGTCCCGGCGCCGAGCCCGCCGCCGTCCCGGAAGCCACCCGCCCCGGCCGCCTCTTACCTGCGCCTGCCGCGCCCCGCGCCTCAGAGCGCTGAGAGACGCCGCCCCAGCCGCCGCCGCCCCTCCGCCGGCCCAGGAGCCCGCGGCCGCGCCGCCGCCATTTTGGCCCCGGTCGGAAGTGACGTCGGTTGGCGCCGGCCGCACGGCCTCCGGGACCCGCGTTGCCCGTGCCGTAGCCTAGGGCCGCGACCCCCGGCTGAGCAGACCCCGACGCTCCGCGGCCGGAGGGCCCAGACTCGGGCCGCACACACCCCGAGGGCCCGGACCCGCGCCGCCCTGCTTCAGAGGCGTGTTCGCCCCGGGGCCCCGACCTCTGTTCTCGCGGGCTCGACGACCTGGGCCGCACGCGCCGCATCGCGCGCCATCCTCACGGGGACCCCGCGGACCGCCGGGGCTCGCCACCACCAGTCTGTCCGCGCCAAAGGCTTGGGATTCTGCGCGATCGAAAGTTACAGCAAGAACCCACATCCTTTAATAAAAGGCGGAGGGCGAAGGAAAATGGGTTCAGCACTACGTCCCTGTCAAATGAGTAAACACAGACCCCATTTTTCGCTCTTCCCTAAAGGACCAGTCTAGCCTACCCCAAAAAAGACCCAGCTCTTGCCTGCCCGCCATGTGTCTAGCACTGTGCTACGTGCTGGGGCTACAGCACAGAACATGACATTGACCTTGTCCTTGCGGAACTTAACGATTTACAAACGAGGAAGCCAATAGACAGCCTGGGTGACAAAGAATGACTGCTCTCGTGGAGATGGACGGGGTTGAGTTGGAGATGTCTGTTTCTACATCCAAGGAGCGATGTGTATCAGACATCTAGCAGGCAGTCGGCAAGGAGTCTGAAGTGGGGGAGAGAGGTGCAGGCTGGAGATGAGATAGAAAGTTGGGGGTCTATCGCGTATGGATGGTATTTAAAGCCATGATCACTTCAAGATAAAGCCTTGAGAATGAAAGCAGGAAGAATCTAAATGAAATGGGTGACATTAGACTCCGTAGAAAGGCCCCACCCTAAGGAGGAGACATAATAAAGTGCAGTTACTCTTTGGAAACTTTTGAAGGAGCACACAAATCCGTTTATGTAACTAGGGTTTAATTTTAAGAAAACATGATGAGTCAACACGTATTATCATCTTACTGTGGAGGGGTGATGCTAACGACCTAGTCAGGTATAGTGAACAAATGAAGATAATCTCATCAGATAAATTTTTATCAAGGTCTTAAAAAGCGACAGGGTCAGCGCAGAGCCTAAGAAAAAAATAAAATCAGACCTCAAGCTTTTACTTATTTCTTCCACTGATATTCAAGGGAAAGAGACCCTAGATTTAAGAGGTACTTGCATGCATGTCGTTAAAAGTGTGTACTCTGCTGTGGATCAGAGCAGACATCAGACTTTTCCATCCCTTACCTAAATCAGTGCCTCCCAACTTGATCCATGCATCGAAATTACTTGGAGTATCTGGAAAAAAAAACAAAAAAAGAAAGTGAGGGAGACTCGACCATTCCATCCACAGTCAAAACACCAATGTACAAATCAAAAACCTTTTTAAAAAAGCTATATGCCACGTGACATTCAATAGAATGCAAAGGAAAATAAAGGAACGTTAAGCTAGAAGTGACACAGTGAACCAGAACACGTACAAGATAGCATCATGCCAAGAGACGGTTGACAGAGTAGTCAGTGGTTGTCCTCCCTGTCATTAATCTAAAACGACTGGGTGTTTTAGTTTTCTGTAGCTCTTGCAGCAAATTACCACAAACTGGGTGGCTTAAAACACCAGAAATACTGGGTTGGCCAAAAGGATCGTTCGTGTTTTTCCATAGCATCTTACGTAAAAACCGGAATGAACTTTTCGGCCAACTCAATATATTCTCTCACAGTTCTGGAGGCCAAAAGTCCCAAATCAGTGTCAGTGGGCCAAAGATCAAGGTATCAGCAGGACCACACACTCTCTGGAGGCTCTAAGGGAGAATCTTTACTTGCCTCGTCCAGCTGCTAGTTGCTGCCAGCGTCCCTAGGCTTGTGGCTGCATCAGTCTTCAAGGCCAGCATCTTTAACTCTCTGCTCCATCTTCACATCACGTTCTCCTCTGTGTGTGGTTGGATTTCCCTCTACCCTCCTCTTCTAGAGAAACATGTAATTGCATTTGGGACCCACCCAGGTAATCCAAGATCATCCCCTCATCTCAAGATCCTTCACTTAATCACATCTGCAAAAACCTCTTTCCGTAGGGGACTAGGACATGAACATATCTTTAGGGGCCATTATTCAGCCTACTACACTGAGCATATCTTCAGCACTCCTAAATTCCCTCCTTCATCAGCCATCGTTTATTTTTCATCTCCATATGTTTCTTGAACATTTTATATTTTTCAACTTATGCCACTGCTCAGGATAAATAATTATATATATTTTGTCAACTTAATCCAAAAAAGATATGAACTACTGATAATACAAAGTGATTTCATGCATGTTTATTATCTGATATGCCAAATATTACTCTTTTGTCTCTTTGAAAAGGTGAAAGATATTGCTAAAGGATGAAGGAAGGATTTTGAGACATTTCATCACATCTCATGGGCCATTTCTGTATTAGGGGGATGGAAATATAAAATGCACTCTTTGTCTGGAACTACAACGGGAATGAAACTCCACTTTACACACATACATCTAGCACAGGTCCTGGCCAGTTTTGTACCTTGGCATGATGTACCATTACAGAGGACAATCATCACCATTCGTCATCCCGGTAACCAGAACAGCATCGGGCATGTAACAAATGCTACATAGATATTTTTAGTGGGAAAAAAGTCTTCTCCCTCCCTTTTCCGATGTGGCTGGATTTGAGCGAGGATGTGTTGACCAAAGACTATGTGATAAGCACTATCCTCACTTTACAGGAAGTGGAGGCCAGGAAAGCTTAGTTTGTAACAGAACCAGGTTTTGAACCTATAGACAGTTTAGCTCCCTGGTTATTAGCTGCGGGCTGAACAAGCAAACTCTACCCCCCATGCCACGCGCCCCCCCCCCCAACAAGAAAAAGCTTGAGAACTGCTACAGGCAACTCTGCTACTTACATGCTCTCAGCTAGTTATTCCTCAACCGAGATAACTGGGGTAGGAATTGGGAAGTATTTTTTTTTTTTAATATCTGCATAAAGAGACCATTCTAAATACTCTCCCTGGACTGTCAAGCAAGAACATCAGGGGGAAAGAGATTAAGTGTCTAAGAGCAACTGCATTAGATGAACTCATATCTTGTTCAAATAATACATCACTTACTTTTTCAAAAATACTGAGCCCCCTTTCCTCCTGAATGCAAGTTGTTTTGAACAAGATCCAGAGTCTCTTCTTCCAGTGGCTCCACCTCACCCTCACCACTCACCATCCCTCTACCTAGTCCTTTACCCAAGCAAGGAATGACATCTGAGCAAGCACACCAGCAACCAGGAGATTAGAAACTTGGATTCTGGGTTCAGATTAAAGACAAATGAATGAAGTTCAAAGATAGAAACTCTGGGGACTAAAGATATGACTTATTGCATGACGGACTCTTTTGGCTGCATAGTTTCAGTGCAAAAACTGCAGCCTCCAAATGTGTAGACGAATCTTAGCAGTGGTGAGATTTAAAGGTAAGAAGGGGAAAGGAGGGAACCTTTATTGAGTGCCAGTGTGCACAGGAGCTTTATACTACATTCTCACTTAATGCTCATGACAATGACAACAGTGGCTACTGTTTTACAGGTGAAGACCCTGAAGCGCAGACTGTAGGGGGCACAGCTGGTGGAGAGGCACGGTTCAAGGACTCGTCCAGGGTCAAAGTCCACGATCTGTCTACTGGCCATGCTGCTTCCCAGGCATCAGGGTGCTCTTAGCACTACACTCTCTAGGCACTAGGGAGAACACAGAAGGATAAAAACGCCACCCTGCAGCCCAAGAACTTAGAGTCTAGTGGAGCAGCCTGGACTTGCTCACAAAAGCACAGCAGGGCTCAGTGTAAGACTAGAAGGGCGTCCTTATGCTCCCCATGTGTTCCGTGAGGGTTTGCTCCCCACACCTTTTTTGTTTTTCAATATTACTTCAAGGCAACCTACTGAATGGGAGAAAATACATCTGATGAAGAGTAAATATATAAAGAACTCATATAACTCAATAGCAAAAAAAAAACCTTATTAAAAAATAGGCAGAGGATCTGAATAGACATTTTTCTAAAGACATACAGATGGCCAACAGGCAAGATGCTCAACATCATTAATCATAAGGTAAATGGAAATCAAAACCACAATGAGACATCACCTCATACCTGTTAGAATGGCTACTATCAAAAAGGCAAGAAATAACAAATGTTGGCAAGGATGTGGAGGAAAGGGAACTCTTGTGCACTGTTGGTGGGAATGTAAATTGGTGCAGCCACTACGGAGAACCACATGGAGGTTTCTCAGAAAAATTAAAAATAGAACTACCATGTGATCCAGCAATTCCACTTCTGGGTATTTATCTGAGAAAATGAAAACACTAACTCAAAAAGATATATTCACCCCCATGTCCACTGAAGCATTATTTACAATAGCCAAGATAAGAAAGCAACCCAAGTGCCCATCAGTAGATGAATGGATACAGAAGATGCAGTGTATATGTATATATATATATATATATATATATATATATATATATATATGTACATACATATACATTGTGTGTGTATATATATATATTTTATATTTTTATATATACACACAATGGAATACTCCTCAGCCATAAAAAAGAATGAAATCTTGCCATTTATGACAGCATGGATGGGCCTTGAGGTCTTTCAGTTAAGTGAAGTAAGTCAGAGAGAGAAAGACGAATACCGTATGATCTCATTTATATGTGGAATCTAAAAAAAAGAACACAACAACAACAAATAAAACATGCTCCTAGATACAGAGAACAGAGGTGAGAGGTGGGCAAAATGGGTGAAGGGAGTCAAAGGTACAAACTCCCAGTTATAGAATAAGTCATGGGGATGGAATGTCCGGCACGGCAACTATAGTTATAATCCCGTAGTGCATATTTGAAAGGTGCTAAGAGAGTAGATCTTAAAAGTTCTCATCACAAGAAAAAACTTTCTGTAACTATGTATGGTGACGGATGTTAACTAGCCTTACTGTAGTGGTCATTTCGTAATGTATGCTCATATCAAATCATCTTTTTAGAAGGGAGGGATGTTGGGGAGGGGTGGACAAAAGTGAATGAATAGTATCTTGCCCAGTAGTGGTTTGTCTAGTAACCATTGCTGGATTGGAACAGCAACAAATAAAGAATCACGTAGCAAGAAGGAAAAGGGGAGAAAGAACCGACTCCAAGATGCTGACGTTTCTAACCAGTTCAAAGTCATGACCACTAAAATAACTCTAAAAAAAAAATTCAGAGCACTGTGTCAAGATTTTTCATCACACCTCTTATACCACATGTTTAGAACTAAACACGTTAATAAATCTGTTAAAAAGTTCGGAATTTCCCGCACAGATGTCCCTAAGTAGCAGCATTCACTCCTATTTCAGAACCACGAGTGTAACAAGCTCAAAGGCCAGTGTAGTTTTATTCTAGAGAATACAAAGGGAAGTTTATTAAAGGCTTCATCTTCCTTGAAGGCAGAATTAATTCACTGATACACCACCATGAGAGCATGAATAAAACATATAGGTTGGCAGCAAAGACATAAAGTGAAAATATTTTTCAGCAGGAAATAGCAAGCAGCAAGAGAAGGAAGAGAAGATAAATCAGGTAGAGAACTATGCAGACAGCACTGAGGTGGTAAAGCCTCAGCCTGCATTTGTTTCCCCAGATAGGGAGCGCCTGTGCGTCTCTTCCCAGGGCATCTATGGACAGGACCGCCCGTCCTACCTACCCAAACAGAGCTCATTGATCATCGACGTAAGTCCCCGCTTCTCACCACCCACACCTGTGTTCTGGAAACGCTTTGCTCCCTGTTTTACTTCACCTTGATTTTCGTCTAGAATTCACTCATCACCCCTTCTCTCCTCAGCATTTTGATGAAATCTTCCCTTATGACTTATACTAGATTCCTAGGGCTGCGTCAACAAAGTACCACAAACTGGATGGTTTAAGACAACAGAAATTTATTCTGTCATCATTCTGGAGGCTAGAAGTCTGAAATCAAAGCATTAGCAGAGCTGATTCCTCCAGGAGTCTCTAAGGGAGAATATGTTCCATACCTCTCTCCTAGATTCTGGCGGTTGCCTTGGCATTCCTTGGCTTGAGGACACATCCTCCCAATCTTTCATCTTCACGTGGTCATTTTCCCTCTGTCTTTTTGTGTCTTCGCGTGGCCTTCTAGTGAGAATTCTAGTCATTGGATTTAAGCCCCACCCTAGTCCAATATGACCTCATTTTAACTAATTACATCTGCAAAGACAATATTTCCAAATAAGGTCACGTTCTGAGGTTCTGGGTGGACATGACTTTTGGGGGGACACTGTTCAACCCAGTACAGAAGTCGAGCCCACAATGATGGCTTCATCTTTATATGAATCCCTGCGTAATAACCATCAGCAATTAATCAAATACTCTTTCCCATTGTGGTGGGACTGCATATATATATTTTAAGTCCCAAACATATTCTACACCCCTTAGAGTGAAAACAGAGTTGTACATGCCTGCTTTATCCTAACAGTGGTAGACAATTGCAGATTGATAAACACCTGTGCACTGTTTTGTAATTTAAATGTGACCTGTGAAACAGAAACATATTAACCATATTAGCAAGAACTTATTAGCAAGAACATATTAGCAAGAACTCTAGGCCTGCACTGTGAGTTCGCTTCTCTTCCAGTTTAATTGGACTCCACGCCTCCCAAACATTTAAACTTTGTTGTCATCACCAGATTCTTTGGCTAACAATAGGAATAATGATACCTTTCCAAAGCTTCCCAAACAGATTCAGAAAGCATGGCATTCCTTTGTCACAGAGATCACCAGTGAATATAAGGCAGCCTTACACATGTCGCAGCCAAGACAGCACCTGCCAGTACCTGCCAGGGCTGAGACACATGAGCCCCTACTCAAAACCTACCCATTGTCCAACTTATGATTAACTTTAACTAATTGTGAAGTAGTGGTTTTGCCCCCAAATGGATGCTTCACAGTGTCTGGAGACAAATTGGGTTGTCATAGCTGGACTGGAGATGCTAGTGGCCTCTAGTGGTAGAGGCCAGAGAGGCTGCTAAACATCCTGCCATACACAGGAGAGCCCCCTCCATGACAAAGAACCATTTTGGCCCAAAATGTCAAAATGTTGAGAAACCCTACTGTAGATTATTCGGCATTTTCCAGTCTCACCATTAGACATGTGTCTGCTCAACTGGAGTATGGAGCAGGAACTCATTAAGGAAACGGAGTATTTCTCAACTTGTTTTTCCTTACCTCCCCCATCCCAGAAGCCTTTTTAGACATTTTTTTCCTAATGACCCTCCCTTACCATGAAATTTTAATGTCATAGATACACGGCATATCTGGTTGTGTACTCTATGTATAACTGTTGTTTTTACACCCCGGTGAAATAATATGGCTGTAGTTACTTAAGAGCAAACAAATATTTTAACAGGGAGTAAATTAATCTTTTATGTAAGATTACAAACAGCTTTTAAAAAAAATTGTGGTAAAAGATACATAATAAAATTTACCATCTAAACCATTTTTAAGTGTACAGTTCAGTGGTGTTACACACATTCACATTGTTGTACAACCATCACCCCCATCCATCTCCAGAACTCTTTTCATCTCATGAAACTAAAACTCTGAACTGATTAAAATATACTCCCCATTCCTCCCCCAAACCCAGCCCCTGGCAACCACCATTCTACTTTCTGTTTCTATGAATTTGGCTACTCTAGGGACCTCATATAAGTGGGATCACACAGTATTTGTCTTTTTGTGACTGGCTTATTTCACTTAGCATAATGTCCTCAAGGTTCACTCACATTGTAGCAAGTGAGAGAATTTCCTTCCTTTTTAAGGCCAAATAATATTCCAGTGTATGTTTAGGCCACATTTTGTTTATCCATTCATCTGTCAATAAATGCTTGTGTTGCTTCTACCTTTTAGTGGAATGTTGCTATGAACATAGGTATACAAATATCTCTCTAAGATCCTGCTTTCGATTCTTTTGGGTGTATACCCAGAAGTGTGATTGCTGAATCATTTGGTAATTCTATTTTTAATTTTTTGAGAAACTGCCATACTGTTTTCCATAGTGGCTATACCATTTTACATTCCCATCAATAGTGCAGAAGGGTTCCAGTTTCTCCACACCCTCATCAATACGTTATTTTCTGTCTCTTTGTTAGTAGCCATCCTAATGGGTGGGAGGTGGTATCTCATTGCGGTTTTGATTTGGATTTCCTTAATGACTGTTGATGTTGAGCATCTTTTCATGTGCTTATTGGCCATTTATATCTCTATTCAAGTTCGTTGCTCATTTTTCAATCATGGTTTTTTGTTGTTGTTGTTGAATTGTAAGAGTTTTTTTAATACATTCTAGATATAAACCCCTTATCAGATATATGATTTGCAAATATTTTTTTCCCATTCTCAGGTTTTCTTTTGAGAATGTGGATTGTGTCCTTTGATGCACAAAAGTTTTAAATTTTGATGTACTGCAGTTTATCTATTTTTGCTTTTGTTGCCTGTGCTTTTGGTGTCATATCCAAGAAATCTTTGCCAAATTCAATGTCGTGGAGCTTTCCCCCTAAGTTTTCTTCTATAGTTTTAGCTCTTATGTTTAGGTCTTTGTTCCACTTTGAGTCAATTTTTATACATGATGTAAGTTAAAGATTCAATTTCATTCTTTTGCATGTGGATATCCAGTTTTCCCAATAAAGAATATTCTTTTGTTTGTTGAAAAGACTATCATTTTGCTATTGAATGATCTTGGCATGCTCGCTGAAAATCATTTAACTTTATATGCAAGGGTTTATTTCTGGGCTTATAAATGGGTCTTAAATATAAATTTAGCTCATATATTTCTTCTAAAAATATTTGTTGCAGCCTTCGAAAAATTTTTGGTGTTTTGTTTTTAGAATTTATGCTAAGAATTTTTAAATGTTTATGGCTTAGATTTTTGTGTCCCCCAAGAAACTAATTTTTGCCCCTGTTGAGAGTGCATGAACACTAATCAACATCATTCTGATTGAGGGAGAAAAAATTGATTAGTACAAAGGTTGAATCTTCATCAAAATAAGGTTGTTGTATCCATAATATATCATTACCCCAATTATTTTTAATAATGAATGTTGTTCCTGCCAAATGTCTTTCTATTATAAGATCAGGACTACACTTAGCAGAGCCAAAGAGGCAGCTTGCCCAAAATCAACTAGAACCCTCTAACAACAAGAAAAAGCTGAACATTCAATTCCTCATACTGTGGTTACTTGAGCTAAAGATATCGACAAACTCAGACTCCATTTGGACTAGAGAGGGACCTTGCCTCTTTCTAGACGTATTTCATGGTGCAGTACATAAATATGGCAATATGGAAAGTTTAATATTAACAATACCTGAGAACAAATGTCAAAAAAAATTACTAACAAGACTGAAGCCTCTTAATACCCTTTTATGCCAGTCAGGGTTATGTCTACTTTCAGAGAGAGAGCACAACGTATGAGAAAACCACACGCCCTGGGCAATGTTTTTGGAATGTTTTCTTCTTCTGATATGATTAAAGGTAGCAACAGTCATTCGTATGAATTGCGTCACAGATTACAATACCCCAACCACTTTTTATAGCTGACTGTGATGAAATATTACGACTACAGTTACAACGGAGCAAACATATATTTTAGCAGGCAGTAAACTAATCTTTTATGTAGGATTATAAATGGCACGTCAGTGTAAAACTGGCTCCTGTGTTTCTTTTTAAAATGTTTGTTTCAGACTTTGGAAACTATTTTAGTGTTTTGTTTTTGTTTTTAAGAATTTGTGGTTAAGAATTTTTTAAGAATGTGTATGACCTTAATTACGGTGCCTATTATCTCTGGGCCTGATTTTTACATCTGTAAAATTAAGGAGCTAGACCAAACCCCTAAGATCCGTTCTAGTTCTAAAATCTATTATTCTGACTGTGTTTATATAAATTGCTACAGGAAAGTTTCATAAGTGAAAGTTTCATAATTGACAAGGGGAGGTATTTGGGGTTAAAAATAGAGTAATTGGGGTATACTTTACTTTATGAGAAAAACTCTAAAAATTCATTTTATAAACATTTGTTTTTTTTAATTTTTGGCATTTTTCAACAATAACAACTATTTAAGTAAAAAATCATATGCAATTCACCTTTTATTACAAGTGACATATGGGTGGATATGCAAAACAAAGAAAGCCATAATGTTATATAACTTAAGACTTCATGTTGTAGCCTCTTTAAACGTCGCTATGGAACTTGGACATTTGCAGTCAAATAGGGACATTCAGTAACAAAAAAACCAACTCACTACTTTGTAACATATATATATATAGGAATATGTAAAAAAATTATTATATAAACATACAAATATATGTAATATAAAATTTTTTATATAAAATGGGCAAATATATTTATATAACATAGAATGTATAATATATTATGTATATATAAAAGTTACTATTTTGAATCAGAAAAAACGACTATCAGTTGTAATCTTTTTTTTTACAATAATCACCTTTATTATTTTTTATTGAGCTATAATTATTTTTATTGCGCTATAATTGACATGTAAATTTGTACTAGTTTTAGATGTACAGCATAACATAATATCTTGTTTAATTTTAAAAATTTATTATATATTCTCTCTTTGAATTGGAAGATTACAGGATAATAGAACAAAAGTTGACTTGAAAATAGCAAGAAATATTTTGCTCTAAGTCTGTAATGTGTATTTTAACAAGTAGTTACAATTCTAAAAGCAAAAGTGTAATTATAAGAATGGTATGTACAAGACTAATAAATATTGTAATGGTGTTTTAATCCTTTCTGGCTTCGCGGTTTTTTCTGGTAAGATGTCTGAGCAAAACACATAAAGGAAAAATCATTAATGTATTCATTTGTTTATTCTACTCCACCTCATTCTCAGAATAGTATGGGTGGCTGACATACATGCATACATAAAAATAGGTAAAGAAAACAAAGTGGAAGAAAAAAAAAACCAAGAGGTTAGTACAACAAATGTTTCTGTACAAGTACCTCAACAACCTCCCTGTGGCCCAAACATACTGAGTGTCCTATGCCTGATTCTTATAACGTCGCCAAGCTGGGGCATAACAACAAAGTGTAGATGAGAGAAAGCAATTCTGCAAAGGGCTAAGATTAAAATAACATATCTATATCTATATCTATAATCTATATCTATCTATATCTATATCTGTAGTGTGGGCTGGAGAGCCAGGAGAGACAATAGTCCAGATGAAGTCTGAAGGCAGTCTGCTGAAGAATTCCTTCTTGGTCATGGAGGCATATCTTTTTGGTCTATTCATGCCTTCAACTGATTGGATGAGGCCCACCCACATTATGGAGGGCAATCTGTTTTACTCAAATTTTACTGATTTAAATGTTAATCTCATCTAAAACCACCCCCAAACTGATACATACAATTAATCATCACAAATTTATAGTAATAATGTAAAATGGCATCTGATCATGCCTAATATAATGGAAATGTAGCACTGGTACATTTTATTACCAAATACATTTTATTTGTATTATTTTATAATAATATTAGATAACAGTACAGTCAGAATTCTTTTTTTTTTTTCTTTCAGTGATTTCTGTATTGGAGGCCATGATTGCATATAAACTTGGTTTTTCACAGCTCTACGATATTTCTCCTTAAAGGGTAGCACTAAATACTTGCTTCTGAATCTTTTGCACTTGGTTGTACTTTGTTTGCTTTCTGTGCATGTGAACTTCTAAGTGAAGATTATTCCTATGGAAAGGAAAAAAATGTATTAAATCAAAGAAAAGACAAGCTTCATCATTTTTACAGCTCTTTTAGCATTTTCACATGTTTAGCTGCAGATTTAACATGTGGGATTAAGACAAGTCTTGATGTGAGGTCTGGGAGAATTTGTCACTTCTTCATACTATACATTATTTTTAATATAAACATCTTTAAAGAACATTATCAACCAGTAGAAAGAAATGTATTTCCCCTAAAGCACTTCCAAATTCCTAGAGGAAAATTCATTTTTTTTTCCAGCATGCATGCATACACACACAGCATTTATTAGGAAAAATATTATATGAGATTACTTCTAATAGCAAAAATAAGAATACAGATAAATAGAGCATTAAGTGTAAAATTATTTTTCCTCTTAAACAACCGTTTTCTCTGGAAATTCTATAGGAACAGAACCTGATGTACCTTACCCTCATATTTTTCCTTTCACTTTGCCTTCTTTACCTGTTTTTACCCCACTGTTCACATTTAGATTAATTGAGCCAGAATTGTGACAAAGTTGCTAACTATATCACTAAGTTGACTAGGTGTGGAGGTGAGGTTTAGTTAGTCCAGATTCATCCATTCACTCAGAGTAGATTTAGTGAGAGCAAGACAGACCCTGGTCCTGTCTCCTTGGGATTGGGATTCACAGTCTGTCCTGTCTGAAAGAAGATCACTAACTAACCTTGCAGCTTCATTCCCTCTGACTCACCTCTAGCCCCCAACGCTCATATTGGTTTTCTTCCCAACTCCTCCTCTCCCAGGAAACCCTTCTCCTGTGTGTCCACGTGTTCACATCCGATTCAGTCTTCACCTGCCTCTTTGTGAGCCATTCCCTGGTCCTTTCTCGTCCCACGGTGGAGAGAAATCCCGCCCCTCCCACCCCCATCTCTAAACTCTCTGTACTTCCTAGGCCTCATGGTCTGCTTTTATCGCATTTAGACCTTTCTACCTCGTAATCCTCATTAGTTGCATACACGTCATATCTCTCCCACTAGACTATTAATTATCTCAGGACAGGGTCCAAGGCTAGGTTTATACCTGCCCCAACACCTGTCACACTGTCTTGCATACAATAGATGCTGCTGATGGGATGAATAAATTACCCTCATTTAGTCTGATTTGAAAAGTGAATTTGGGTACAAACACCTGTTTTAAATCCTTAAATTAGATATTTAAAGACCTAATTAACCATATCTCAATCACATATGGAAGTCTGGATCCATAACCTTGAGCTGAAAGGGTGCAGAACAAGCTTTTCTGGTCCCTGATCCCTGCCTTCTCCGGACCCAACTGACCTTCACGAAGGCAGTAATGAAGAGGTGGTCAGCCCCAACCATTGTCTTCCTTG
>RJWK010014109.1:5901-38196 GCA_004363435.1 Platanista minor
AAAAAAAAAAAACAAAAAAACAAAAAAACAAAAAAAAAAACATTGATACATAATACAAATGATGTACATACATTTCTATCCACATTTTGTTTTCACGTAATCATGAGGGAGTTTAATGGAAGAGCTGATGATTACTGAGTTTTGATCAACTTATTTCCTCCCTTCCACCTTCTACCCCCTCACTGAGCATACACTCTGTGTTAGACCCTTTAAGTATTGGGGATACAGTAGTGAACACGAGAGACACAGTCTTTGGCCTACAGTCTTTGGCCTCATGGAGCATACAGCTGAGGTGGGGAGAGTATGGAAGATGGGGTGATTGAAGATGGCAAACCACGAATTATGCAGATAATTAATTATAATGTTTATAAGTGCTGCTTAGAAATATAAGGTGCTTGAGCAGGGAAGACAGAGAGAAATGGATAGATTCAATATCTATTTAATGGATATCTAGTAAGCTGAATCAACAGGGCTGGATTTATTCGATATGGGAGGGTGAGTAAGGAGTTAAAGACATGACTGGATGATGAGCTGGATGGATGGTGGGGGAATATGGTGGGGGAAGATGGAGGAGGAACAGATTAGTAAGAAAAAACCAAGGGAAATTGGATTTTTTTTCTGGGTGAAAATGCCATATACTGATCTCTCTCTCTATCTCTCTCTTTCTCTCCCGTCTCTTCTTCTCCGCCCCCTCCCCAAAGAAAAGAGAATTTCTGAAAGTCCTTTTTTGATCCCCCAAAGAAAATTATCATCTTAATCAGCCGGGAAGACAGGTACAGAAAAAGCCTGTTATGCAGGCTTTTCCACTCCTGATTGTAAAGGGCTTTCTAATCTCACCCTTTTAAGGAACCATGATGGTGATCTACTTTGACATTTAATAGCCTGCCATTGGTATGCTTGTTTTTCCTTGTTATATATTATATTATGAGCTTCCTGAGGGTGAAGGTAGCATTCATTTTTTGTCTCCCTCAGTCTAATTGGTGCATGGCATTTAGTAGGTAACAATAATTATTTGTTGAATTGAATTATAACATAGTTGTATGAATGCTGGCTATAAGGAACTTGTGTTCTTTTATGCTTGCCTAGGCTTTATGTGGTCTTCTCAAGCAGTATGTACTTCTGTGTGTGGCTCCTTTTAGGGAAAAAGGGTGTGTCTATCTTGCCAACCACTGCATCTCCAATCCTGATACATGGTTAGGTTCAAAAGTACTTGTTCAAGGATGGTGGCTGCCAGAGGGGAGGAGGATTGGGGATGGGTAAAACATGTGGAAGGGGTCATGAGGTACAAACTTTCAGTTACAAAATAAATAAATCACAGGGATATAAAGTAAGGCATGATGACAATAGTCGATAATATTGTGGAGCATCCTTGAAAGTTGCCAAGAGAGTAAATCCTAAAAGTTAACTTTGTTTGGTGACAGATGATAACTACACTTAACTGTGCTGCTCATTTCACAGTATACACACAGACATCAAATCATTATGTGGTACACCTGAAACCGATGTAGTGCTATACGTCAATTATACCTCAATAAATTTGGTTTTTAAAAAATTCTTGTTCAGTTTTTGAAAAGAGGAGGGCAAAGTTATTCAAAACCTTTGAAAGCATTCTGCATATTACACAGCTAAGGGAGCAACAACAACAAAAAATATGCCACTGATGAACCTGAAGAGCCTCAGAAGTTTTCCTGAGGTTCATTATAGAGTAGAGCGTTCTTACTCAAAGGCTGACCACTTTTAGATTAGCCAAGTTTGGGGCTTCCCTGGTGGCGCAGTGGTTGAGAGTCCGCCTGCCGATGCAGGGGACACGGGTTCGTGCCCCGGTCCAGGAAGATCCCACGTGCCGCGGAGCGGCTGGGCGCGTGAGCCATGGCCGCTGAGGCTGCGCATCCGGAGCCTGTGCTCCTCAACGGGAGAGGCCACAACAGTGAGAGGCCCGCGTACCACAAAAAAAAAAAAGAAGAAAAGATTAGCCAAGTTTGATTCAGACATTAGACCCGAAATTAATTTTCATAGTCAACAAAATTGGACAAATTGGCATTTTGATACTCAAACTTGAAAGGATGGTGACTTTTCTTTATTGGTTTTCAATGATGTTCCAAGGAGCTTTTGAAGTTTCATGGAAATCTTGAGCAAGCCAGTTGGATGGGGCTCTAACCTGTTACTTCTGCCTTTATCCATCACAGCTCATCTGTGGTTTTTTTGTTTACATGTCTGTAAAATTCCCTTAGAAGGACAGGTTCCATGACTTAAAAGAAAAAACAAAAACACCACCAAAAACTTCAAAAACCAATGTCAGATAAAAACCTAACACTGTTCTCAAATAATTGTAATATTCCTACATGTAAAATTCCTACCTGAGAATTGGTGGTGGCATCTGGTTGTCTTTGGGAAACAGCTTGGTCTCCTAGAAAGTACTTAAATTTTTTTTTTTTTTTTTTTTTTTTTTTTTCCTGTACGTGGGCCTCTCACTGTTGTGGCCTCTCCTGTTGCGGAGCACAGGCTCCGGATGTGCAGGCTCAGTGGCCATGGCTCACGGGCCCAGCCACTCCGTGGCATGTGGTATCTTCATGGACCGGGGCACGAACCCGTGTCCCCTGCATCGGCAGGCAGACTGTCAACCACTGCGCCACCAGGGAAGCCCAGTACACAAATCTTTATCAGTTCAAATGTCAGAAGGCTACAGATGTGCTTGTAAAGTGCACAACACATCTAACCATTGGATTTATTCCTCTTTAAAAAAAAAAAACAAAAACTGCCTGTTTTCTTGTGTATACTTCCCAATACATTCCCAATGAAATTGTGAACTCTTTGAGAGCAATAACAATAATTTTTTGTTTCTATTGAGTTTAGCACAGTGTCTAGCACAATAAAGTTATACTGAATGAATAAATGGTTGGATGGATGGATGAATGGATGAATGGATGGATGACTTTGACTATTAGAAGAATGATTGTGACACAACACTAATACCTGGGACTTAGTAATTGTTTTCTAATCCTGCAATTTTGTTTTTGTAAGACCCTGAATAAATTAATTTTGTATCTCATGCTAAATATAAAATTTAAAAAGAATGTGTTTTGCAAATTAAGGATGATGAGTCATTGTTTCTTGGGAATAGAGGGTGCATGAGCAAATTAATTACAAAGGCTTCTGTTATTATCATTATAATGTTAATTATAAAATACAGCTGCTGTTGATGAAACAAGCCCAGGAAAGGAATGTAATGTGAGCAGTTGGTTCAAATTTGGGGTGGGCAAAATTACTGTTTATTACTCAGAGGACCTTAGACCAAAGTTTGATAGAATATAGCCTGTGTCGGGTTTCTGCACATTCAGTAACAGCAATGATCTAGTAGCCAAAGGAGACATTGAAAACCAAGGCAGATTTGAAGAGGAAGAACAAACACAGTTGTGAAAGGTAAAGATTTCCACCTCTTTGTCAACTGCTATGCTGGATGAATGTGTGTATGAATAAATTTAGTAGAACTTATTAAGTTGCTTTTCTGTGTTAGATCTGGTGCTGAAGGAAATTAGAGATGAATTACTAAATAAAGGGAGATGAGACATAAACATGTAACAAAAAAGTATTAAGGGCCACAAGAGAAATAGTGTTCAATGGTACGAGAATTCATGAGGAGGAGAATAATCTTTCTCTGAATATGGCTTATTACTTGGATTATTTATGCCTTGGTTTTCAAATAAAATAAAACCTTTCATCTTCTCAATAGAGTCTTTAGCATAAATAAATATGTAGAGAGTATTTCTGGCAAAGGTATGCATTCCCTAAAGAAGGAAGCCATTTCCATAAACATACTTTGTTTCTTTGTTGGGACAATCGGCTCCATTTTGTTTCCATCATGTGGCATGAAGGCTCTTGAAGTTGTGAAGCTGTCGCTGATTCTGGGCCAAAGTTGAATCATCAGACTGACTGACCTCACCACACCATGTGTTCTGTATTAAAAATGTGTGTGTGTGTGTGTGTGTGTGTGTGTGTGTGTGTGTGTGTGTGTGTGTATTTAGCACAAGAAAATGAGGACTCCCCAGGCCCTACATACTTTGTTATTCCTACGTTTACCAATGTTTTCACAATTTTGTGAAAACAATGTATCTCTGATATAGTCAAAGTACCTCATTTTTACAAGGCAGGATATTAATATAATCCAGAAAGACTAAGAATAAATTGGTATGCATACCCCTCCAAAAAACAACAGTAACTTTTGACTTTCATGTAAATCTTGAAATTTGAAGGGGTTAGGTCAATTTTCCAAAAAAATAAAATAAAAGACAAATAGATGATAGATCTAAAAGAAAGTTTGAAGAAAAAAAGACATATATAATCTCATTCTAACTTGATACATAACTTTTTATTTTCATGTATTTCCTTCCAGTTATTTTTATATTCATGTCATTACCTTCCACTCATTTCTAACTCACCCTACTCTGGATTCTAACCCCACCAGGCCACCGAAATTGTTCTTGTTCAAGTCACCAGTGGCCTCAGTGGATTCCTTTCAGTCCTTGTTTGCCTGGGCTAACAAGAGCCTTCAACACAGTCCAGACCCCAGCTCTCTCCTCCTTATTCTCTGTATTCCAGGCACTGTGGGTTGACTGACTTTGGATCCACACGGTGTTCTTTCATTCCTCGGGCCTTTTGCATGTTCTGTAACTCCTCCTTGGAAGGCTCTTCCTCCCAGTGTCTCCTGCCCCTTCACCCAGTTAACCTCTTCTCTTCTTTCAGAGCTCAACATAAATGTCACAAAGTTAGATAAGATCATGGCAACCCTGCTTCAAAATAGTCATCAGACATATAATTACAGGTTTCCTCTCTCTCCCTTACCCTCTAAGTTCCTGGATGACAGAAGCCATAATTGTCTTCACCATTGAAACCTCAGTGCTTAGATCATTGCCTGGCATATAAGAGATGCTAAAAATTTTTGTTGTGGTTAAATGGGTTTATGAATAGTTGCATCAATTTTATATCCTGCTTTTTCCTACCAACGCATATCTCCATGTTGTTCCTTTCTGAATTTTTTTTACTTTTATTAAAATTATACATGCATACTTGTACAAGAAGGCCCAAACTGGAAATAATCCAAAGGTCCATCAACAGGAAAACAGATAAATGAATTGTGGTGTTTTCATTAAATGGACTATTATAGAGCAATACTGTCAGTCTTGCTACATATAACAACATGGATAAATCTTACAAACATACTAGCAAATGAAGCCAGAAACAAGAGTACTTACATATGATTCCATTTATACAGATTCCAAAAGCAGGGGATACTGATTTATGATGTCACAAGTCAGGATACTGGTTATCCTTGGTGGGATGGTGGGGACTGGGAGAGAGCACAAGGGGACTTTCTGGGTACTGGTAATATTTAATTTCTTGATTTGGGTCCTATTATATAATGTGTTCATATGGGAAAAAGGCATTGAACTAATAAATTGTATACTTTTTTCCTACTTATGTAATAGTTCAAAATGTTTGCTTCAAAAAAAAATTAGTGAATTTTAGGCTCAAATCTTTTGAACAGTCAAATAGTTCTACAAGGGTTTTTTTTTTTTTTTTAACAAGGTTTTTTTTTAAATTAATTAATTAATTAATTTTTTTGGCAGCGTTGGGTCTTTGCTGCTGCGTGCGAACTTTCTCTAGTTGCGGTGAACGGAGGCTACTCTTCATTGCGGTGTGCGGGCTTCTCATTGTGGTGGCTTCTCCTGTTGTGGAGCACAGGCTCTAGGCACCCAGGGCTTCAGAGTTGTGGCACACAGGCTCAATAGTTGTGGTTCGCGGGCTCTAGAGTGCAGGCTCACTAGATGTGGTGCACGGCCTTAGCTGCTCCGCGGTATATGGGATCTTCCCCGACCAGGGCTCGAACCCATGTCTCCTGCGTTGGCAGGCGGATTCTTAACAACTGTGCCATGAGGGAAGCCCCTCTACCAGTGAAGCCCCTCTACAAAGTTTAAAAACAGCATTTCTTTACTTCCTCCTCCCTCACCCTCACTCTGCAGTGTCCATCTCCCCACAGATAGACTCTTTCAACTTTTTTGGTTGATTCTTTTGCTTTTGACCTCCATACCTCTAAATAACATGCTTGACTGTACCTCTTAATGTTTCATTTTGAAATATTATCTAAGCATTATTTAAGCATGGAAGATGGGGATGTAGCCCTTTTTCCTTTACCTACTCCTTGTACTTATGCATATTCTTTCCATCTCTACATCCTCCTAATGTGGATGATTTATCATTTTAATCTCATTAATATTCAATGTTTATATGACATTTTCTATATAAGTGCTATTGCAGCTGAGCCACATAATAAACTTTGATCACTCCTCTTTTATTGCACTTCTTGTTTTCCCTGTTATCTTCATTTTGTCTGTTTGCTTCGTTTTCAGAGAATTTCAATCCCAAATACTGCATCACTTGTTTAAATCTTCCTTCAAGACCATCAGATATATTTGTTAAATTATTAATTTCATCTGGAAGAAATCTAGCGTCTTGCGATTTGCACTTTTCTGGGCTGGTCGCCCTTTATATCTCGTTCACAGCTCTTATCCTGAGATTTCCCTTCAAAAGTATTCTGGGGATTCACTGTACCTTCTTCTGTGTTCATTTTCTGGTCCCTGTTTTTTTGTGTAGTCTTCCTTTTCTTGTTTATTTCCTTAGTTTCAATGGAGAGCATTCTTCAGTAGCTTTCTGGAAAAAGGGTACATGTAAAAATGCATCCTTATTCCCAGATGGGTACTGGGAAATGGGATGTAAAATGTTAAGACTTTGCATGCATGAAAGTGTTTTTATTCTTTTTTCACACTTGATTGATAGTTTAGCTTGGTATAGAATTCTATGCTCAAGATAATATCATTTCAGAATTTTGAAGACATTGCTCCATTGTCTTATAACTTTATATGCTGATATTCAGAAGTCTGTGGCCATTCTTACTTCTTTTTTGCATATGTGACCTGTTTTTTCTCTCTTGTAGGAGCTTCTCTTTGTACCTAGTGATCTAAAATTTCAAATTGTCATGTCTTGCTGTGTGTGTATCTAATTTCACCTAATATTCTGGTCACAAATGGGTCCTTTTTAATCTGAAAATTCACGACTTTCTGCTCTGGGAAATGTTCTTGAATTTTTTGTTAATGATTTCTGCCCTCTGTGTTCTCTGTGCTCTCTTACTTAGAACTCTTACTGTTAGATCTCCTGGATTAATTCTCTAATTATCTAATCTTTAATGTCCAGTTTCCTGTCCATTTTCATGGTTGTGATATTCTCTTATCTCTCTGAGGATATCAATGATTTTTTTTCCTTCTCCATGCATAGTCTTTGTTTTTTCCAAGTTACTTTTTAATTGAGTATTTATTTTGGTTTCAGTATTTCAAGCTAATGATTGTCCAGATGTGTGTTAACTTAGATATTTCGGTAAGTTTGTTTATAGCTGAGAGATTGCGAGCTCTGAGAATGTGGGTGGTACTTACAATGACCAACCACCATAGTTTGCCTGGGACTAGGCCAGTTTTAACACTGAAAGTTCCATGGACTTGGAAACCACATCAGTCCTAGCTAAGGTCACCCTAGTTGTGATCATCTCTATAGGGTGAACAGTCTGGAAAAGTTCCCAGGGAGCCCAATGTCAGTGTCTTCAGTTCTTTTCCCATGAGCTGGCAGATTCCCCAAAGAATGCTATTCCAATTTCCTGCATGGAGGTCAAAGTCCTGCCTTCGAACATTCTTGGGCTTTAGTTGGGGGAGTACAGCAGGGATTGTCAGCTTGCAATATGAAAATATCCTCTTAATCTCACTTCAGCTGTGTCTGGTTTTTCCTATTCAGTCTTTACTGAGTGCTTGCCATGTGTCAGGCACTGTTTTAAGCACTGGGGAGGCTGCAGGGAATAAAACATTAAAACATCTGCTTCTGTGACTCATGTAGGAAGGCAGGCAATCGATCAATTAATTTTTTAAAATTATCATTCATCAGAAAGTGATAAATGCTATGAATGAAAAAACAGGAGAGAAGGAAAGACAGAGCTGGGGTAAATGGGTTATTTTAAGCCTATTTTATTTATTTTTATTTTATTTTTATTGGAGTATAGTTGATTTACAAAGTTTTGTTAGTTTCTGCTGTACAGCAAAGGATATACATATACATATATCCACTCTTTTTTAGATTCTTTTCCCATATAGGTCATTAGAGTATTGAGTAGTGTTCCCTGTGCTACACAATAGGTCCTTATTAGTTATCTATTTTATATATACTAGTGTGTACATGATTTTAAGACTATTTTAAATAGAGTGATCAGAGAAGATCTTACTGAAGGGATGACGTTGGGCAAAGACCTAAAGGATATAAGGTGGATATTTGGAGGAAGAGCCTCCCAAGCAAAGTGAACCAGCAAGGTCCCTGAGGCACGAATGTGCATGATACCTTTGGAGAAGAGCAAGAGGGGTATGTCTGTAGCATAGTGAGCTAGTGAGTAAGGAGGTGCCTAGTCATTCTAGTTGCTGAATGGAAAATAGAACATATGGGCTCAAGGGAAGAAAAAGGAAGTCCAGTTAGGAAGCCATTGTATCAATCCAGTCAAGTCCTGGTGGTGTTTTGGACCAGGGCTGCAACCAAATTGCTGCTGAGAAATCGTTAGATTCTGTATATGTTTTCTGGATTTACTAATGGATTGGTTATGAGGTGACAGAGAAAGGAGGGAGTCAGGGATGTCTCCAAGGGTCTTAGTCTGAGCATTTGGAAGTATGGAATTGCCATTTACTGAGATGGGAGAGATTTTGGAAAGACATCATGAGTTAGATTTTACACATGTCATATTTGAGACATCTATGGAATGTATGTGTAGAGTAATAGGTGGCTATATGAGTCTGGTGTTATTTGGGTTCTGCACCCAATTCCAATGTGTGGAGGGGCAGCTTTCCCACAACATCACCAAGGAATGCTGGGGGCATCAACAGGGTGTCCTATAAATCAACTCAATTCTTACCCAATTTACCCAGAGATGGCATCAGACTCCAAGTCAAAGAGCTCATTCCTGCAAGACCACCCTCCACTTCAGATGCCAGTCACAAGCCCTGTTCTTCTGACCAACTGGCCATAAATGAGAGGTTCCCATGACCCCTCCTTGGGTTCAATTAATTTGCTAGAGAGGCTCACAGAACTCAGGAAAACAATTTACACACTAGGTTACCTGTTTATTATAAAGCATATTAAAGGATACAAATCAACAGCCAGATGAAGAGATACATAGGGTAAGTTTCCAAGTACAGAAGCATCTGTCTGTCCTCATGGAGTTTGGGGCCCAGCACAGTGGCTTGTGGAAACGTTCTGTTTCCCCAACCTGAAAGCTCTCAGAAACCCCTCCTTTTTGGTTTTTTTAGGAGGCTTCATTACATAGGCATGATTAATTAAATCACTGGCCATTGGCGATTGATTCAATCTCCACCCTCTCTCCTATCCCTGCAAATCAGTCTTAATCATCTATTTCTGGTTGGTTACCTTGGCAACCAGCCTCCATTCTTAGGTGCTTTCCAGAAGTCACCTCATTAGCATAAATCCAGTTGTGGAAAAGCCTTTTTATGTGAATAACAAGACACCCATTTCTCCTTTATGGCTCTGAAGTGTTTTCAGGAACTGAGCACAAGAGACCAAATATAACAAAAGATGCTCTCATTGCTCTTATGGCTCGGGAAATTCCAAGGGTTTGGGGAGCTATGAGCCAGGAACTGTGGACAAAGACCAAATAAATATGAAAAATATATTCTGATCATCTGAATGACCACATGTAAATTTCTTATAAATCGCAATCCTCAAGGTGCTCAAGGAAGAGGCTGGAGACATAAATTCCTGAGATGGTATTTAAGGTCATGAGGTTGGGTGAAATTGCCTAGGGAATAATATAGATTGAAGAGTGGACCAAGCATAGAATCCTGCAGTACATCAACATTTAGAGGTTGAGGAGATGAGAAGGAACTAGAACAGGAGACTGAAAAGAGGGGTCAGTTAAGAAGACAGAGAATCAAGAGGGAGAATTATCTGGACGCCGACTGAAAAAATGTTTCAAGAAAGAGAGAGTGATGAATTGTTTCAGGTGCTGCTGGAAGAGCCCTCTAGTTCAGAGACACTTTGATCCATCTAGTCCAGAAAGCTTGTGTAGCATCTTCTCCAGGATCAAACCCCCAACCACTTGCAGGGTTGGAGGAAGGATAGTCTCCTGGTTGTGCAGAATAGGAGAGGATAATGGGAAATGGGATATCAAAGTGCTTCTTAGACTGTCAACCCTTCCCCCTTATTTTAGTTGCCCTCTCGCTTCATTCCACTTTTAAGTGGATGCCACCAATTTCTGAGTCTTTAAAGAAGCCTCCAATATAAATTAGATTGATTCATACTTTGCCCCCACTGCCCGTTTACGAGTCCACTTTCTCTGATGTGCTAAGTCATTTACTTCTTGATAATCCACTACTTTCAGGCTTTGCAAATAAAATTGCTATTGTCTCCTCTTCTTTTACTCTGGTCCTTGTGGACTTAAGCCTCTTAAAAAGATCCTTTCACTGTCATTTAGGGAAGGGGTAATAGTAGATGCATATATTCAATCCATCTTCTTTATGTGCAAGACATGACCACCATTTTTAATGGTGTGAAGTTGTCAACTATCTGGACATACATCATTTACTTAACTGTTCCCCAATGTTTGGACATTTGGGTTGCTTCCAGTGACATATAATACTATGCAATAAATCTTGCATATAACATTGTTCATGATTAGGACTTTTTTTTTTTTTTTTTTTTTGCTCTGGATTGATTCCCAGAAATGTAATAACTGGGTAGAGAGATATTAGAATTTGATACAGTAGAAGGCAGTATAGTGAATAGTTCAGAGCATAGTCTCTGGAGTATAAGTCAGAGTGCTTTTGTTTAGATTCTTGATCTGCCATTTGCTAGCTGTGTGACTTTGGGCAAGTTTTTTAAACTCTGTGTTCTACTTTCCTCATCTGTCAAAAGGAATAATAACAGTAGTACTACTGAGGGGAGTGTAGTAGGTTAATACATGTAAATTACTTGCACAGTGATTAATACACAATAAATTAACAGTCAATAAATATAATCACTACCATCATCATGATCACCATCACGACACTTGATAAGTATTGATAAGCCAAGCTGCTCTTCAAAAGGGGATCAACTTCAACGCCATCAGCAACGTATAAGGGTGCCCATGTAAACACTTCTTTGCCAACCAAACTCAGTAATTATTTTAAAAGACTCTTAAGCACGACTCTATTAAATTTCTCTATAGTTTTTGTAATAAAAACATGGACTGCAGGACTTCATCATTAATGTTCCAGCCCATAAAAGGAAAATCTTAGCAAATTCTGTGAAAATTCTGATATAAATACTTCAGATAGGGGAAGTCACATCATACTTGGATTTGACTTGAGCAAAATCAATTATACCCCTGGACGGGAGGAGGAAAAAGAAAGAGAAAAATAAATTTTAACCGATAGTGATTTTTTTTCTGACCATTCCACTCAACGAATATATGTGAGTTTTAGATGAAAGTTGAACGTGCTTTTTCCTCAGTTGATCTGAGTTTTAATGTACCTCTTCTAATGTGAGCATCTCATTCATGCAGATTGTGATTCTAGAGTTTTAGAGCGATTTTCATACCACGTGCCAAGAGCCAAGACAACGCGGTTGGCCATTTTGAGAGTTGTTGTATCAGTGTATTCCTAAGTGATGTTGAACACTTTGATCATATGTGAGACAGCCTCCATATCCAAAAGTTTGTGCACAAAAATGATCACATCATTTTTGGTCTGTGACTAAAATAAATGGTATCGTCCAACATTTTTTTCTGTTTGAGGCTTTTGATTTTGCCACCAGCTAGGTGATTTTCACTAATGCTATGCATACTGCTCCTTTGGATTGAGACAAGCTTCCATTCTTTGTTTGCCTGCCAAATTTCGACCCATCCTTCAAGGCTTAGCTCATGCCGGAAGACTTCCCAGGTTCCTGTTGGCACCTTAGGCCACTGTGTCTAGACCACCATGAGTGGACCTCTAGTATAGCAGTTATCGCGTTGAGTCATCTTTGTCTGTACGTCTCTCTCCCCACTGGTCTGTGAACTTCTCTAGAATAGAGACTGTGTATTAGTAATTTTTGTAATCCCAGTACCTAGTAAAATGCCTGGCACATAGTAGACATTTAATAAATATTGTTGAATGAATGAATGAGAAATGGAAATTGAGATAGAAAGAGAACCATGGTATAGAGATGCCACAATATCCAAGGGAAGAGTTTAATAATGATAGCTCATCAACAAGGGCAGTAATAACTACTTGTTATCAAAGACTATCTGTATTCCAGTAGCTCATATATGCATTATAATCTTCCTTGTAAATCACCTTACTTATTTTACAGATGAAGAAAAGTTAGTCTCAGAAGTTAAGTAACTTGTCCAGAGTCCCATGACTAGGAATGCAGGAGTAAGGATTTGAACCCAGTTTGTGTATTTCCATCACTGTCTCTCACTTCCCTGATTCAATCCTGTCAGAGGCAGAAGAGAAATCAAGTGGGATGATTAGAAAGCATCTACTGAATTTGGTATTAGGAGGAAATGGGGACCTTTACTGATTTCAAGGGGTGCACGCCTATGTGTCCAACTTTATTTCTGACCATGGTAGTGAAGTTCCTGATCACAAAGCATGCTGTCAGAACACAGCTCTTCATTAACAGAAGTGCCATTGAGTATCCTTCAAAAGACCATCATGTTCTCAAAAGGAAGCACAAGTTTACTATGGAGATATGGGTCATGATGCTGCTCAGGGGAACCGGACCTGGGACTCAGAGACAATTAGGAGACATGTCCTTGCATCAGGCTGGATGTGAGCCAGGGCCTGAACAGAACTTTCTGGAGAGGAGTGAGGGTTGGGCAGGAATATGTGTGTGTGTGTGTGTGTGTGTGTGTGTGTGTGTGTGTTGGTGGAGTGTGGGGCAGGGATGTGTGTCATCCTTGAGAAGAGCTCCCAAGGATTGATGACAGCAGGAAAAGCTGATCTCTGAACTAATGAGAACACATCTATTTACGTAGCATTGGGACAATGACTAAAGTCCACTTGCTTACTGTGTTAAAATGCTGATGCACTGCTAAATGGAAGCTTGCTAAGTGTGAGTCATGATGACAAACCACTGTAACAAGATATATTGAAACCTTCACCCTCCCATACTCAAAGTCACTCTTGGCTATGATGCTTCCAGAATTTAACATCTCCCCAGTTCCTTTATTTATAACTTTCCTAAATCAAATGTAGCAGGGTGGTCTTGGCCAAACCTGTGTGGAAGTTGGAACTGTGGAAACAGAGAGTGCCTCCCTCTGGACCCCCAGTCAGTCATAGGACATAGGGAGAAAGACTTCCTTTTGGCTGAAGGGAGAAAGGAGAGGTTGGGGGCATGGGCACAGAGTTTTTGATTCAGTAAGTATGGATGGGATCCAAGAATTTGCACTTCTAAATAATAACTTCCCAGGTTGTATTGATGTTGCTGATCCAGGGGCACTTTGAGAACCATTGATCTAATTGCCCTTGAATCCTGATAACCAATTTAGAGAAGCAGACTATAAAGTTACTACTTAATTTGTAACACCCCCACCCCAAACTCCAAGAATTATGAATAAAGGCTTTACTTTAACCACCACAAAAGAGTCACTCTCGCCCACTCTATTCCCAGGTTGAGTCAGTTTACAGACAAGGGCCATGCAATCATCTGACATGCACTTTATTGTATATCTTCCTTCAGCTTCTCCGAAGGGTCCTGTGGTCACTTACTAGGAGAAGAAGAAATACCTAGTCTATTCCGGACATTAGACACTATCCTTAAGCAACATTAATTTCCAGGGACCCAGAATGCCACTCTTATCTACGGAGTGGAGGTTTATTAGGGTCATGCAATAGATGGAGATTTAACCTGAGTTAACCTCACAGTAGGCTCAGTGAGACCCCATAGTTATTGCCCTAGTTTCTTAGAGTATTGATGGCATAGATTTACTCAGCAATCTTCAGAATCCTCTCGCTGGGCCCTTGACCCATGGAATAAAACAATTCTAGTTGAAAAGATCAATTAGAAACCCCTGACTCAGTAAATCAAAAGCACTGCCTCATCCTTGGTAAAATTGATGGCATAAATGCCATTATTATGGACCTGAAAAGATATAGGAGTGGAATTATTTTCACATCCTTACTTGATTGCCCTTTTGGCAGTATTAAAAATGATAGATTGGGATAATGACAGCAATTTGTTGTAAGCTTAATCAGGAAATAATGACAATTGTAACTACTCTTCTAGATGTGGTCTCTTTACTAAAGCAAATATATATATCCCACGGTGTAGGATGCAGCTGTTGATCTCTGTCCCCCCAAACAGAAAATACGTGAAGTAGTTTGCTTTCACCTAGTGAGGAGAGCAGTATACTTTAAGTGTATTGCCCCAGGGACACATCAACTTCCTGTCCTTGTGGCACACAAGTCAATCTGCAGGGACCTTGATTGTCTTATCATCTCACTGAAGATCATGCTGCTCCACTACACTGATGAGATAGATTCCTGGGAGCAAAAAGTTGCTGGACCTCGATAAGCATTGCTCTGACTGAGGATGCCAGATGTAGGGAGATAGATGCCCATGAAAATACTAGGCTTGCTACATCAGGGAGGATTTTTGAGGATCCAGCAGTCTGGAGCATGATGGGATAACATTAAAAGCTGAGAACTTGTTTCTACATCTTGCAACCCCTGCCACTAAAGAAAAAGAAACTGCTTAGTGGAAATGTTTCGATTTTATAGAAAACATATACTACATTTGGGTGTCCTGTTTCTTTTGGAAGACAAGCAGCTTTGAGTAGAACCAGGAGCAAGAGAACTCTCTCCAGCTGGTCAAGGTTGTAGTGATAGAGCAACAAGCCTCCAAGGGTTTGTTGCAGATTATGATGTTGAATGAAGCCTGTAGAAGGTCTCAGTGGGATCGTTGCAGAGGAGATCCCTAAGGCTTTAGAGCAAGTAAAGGCACTATTCACCTTTGAAAAATATCTCCTGCTTGCTGGTCGACCCTGCTAAATACTGAAGGTGGAACAACAGGCAACCAGACAGTCTCGACTCTTCAGAGTTATATTTTCTTTCTGTATTTTCTTCCCTACAGTGTCATGTTCATATTTTAACTATTTTTCCTCTTTCTCTTTCCCCCATTATTTTGTATAGGATGAGTTGGTAGTAGTTTCCTTAACTACTACCATACCTTTATTCCTTTAATATCTAGTCCATAGGATACTATAGGTAATATAGAATATCAGTACAGTTATTCCTCTTCTAGAAGTAGAAGAGTCCCACTCAGACTTCCAGGACATGAGCTGGATGCAGTCCGTGATGAGATTTGGTGTTGCTGTCTTTTTGAGGAAGGAGTGAGAAATTGTATGATTGTATGAGGGACGGTTACATTTTGTCAGACAGGAGCATTTAGGATGAGGAAGAGTGTCTGTTAATGTTGGACAGCCAAAGGGGTAGATGGTGGTGGGCATCTGTTATTCCCACTAACAATATCTCAAACTCTTAGTGCTTCTCAGTGCAAAGCGCAATAGCTAATGCTCAGCAGCTGAAGCAGAATGTCTTCTCCATACCCATTCTGAGTCATGATCTGGAGCCTTGCTCTTGCCTATGTACCTGAACTTGAGTCTATAGCCAATCACAATTCCAAATTTCCAATATAATTTTAATAAATTCCTCTTGTACTTACATCCATTTACATAGTTATTTTCTACCGCATCTGAGAACCCTGTCCAATCTTCTCATTAAAACGACCTTCTGGCCATGATAATAAGGGAGGGGGAATCCTTGGA
The DNA here is from genome assembly GCA_004363435.1 of Platanista minor. NCBI lineage: Eukaryota > Metazoa > Chordata > Mammalia > Artiodactyla > Platanistidae > Platanista > Platanista minor. The sequence continues at coordinate 21,785 of RJWK010014109.1, forward strand.
TAGTAGCAACAAACATTCTTGTCACTGTAAAGGGATATCTCCCACTGTATATTAAACAAATTGACATTCTAATTCAAATATTGATCTCTTGTAAGTTTGGTTTGCATGAGTCCATCCCTCTGAGCCTAGTCTCCTCTGGGTACACTGGGTATAAAATCCAGTAGCTTTGTGACAATCGACTCTGAGGTTCTGTTTTAGTAGTTACCTCTAATCCCCTATGATCTCTATCTCTTTCACCCTCAACTCAAAAATCCTGCCATCATCTGGCTCCTGGAGCTCACATCTCTAGGGGATGTTCAAGTGCATTTCCTCATTTATTCCCCTACAACAAGGCAGGCAGGCACTTTCATCTACAACCTAGAAGTGAACAATTAAAGTTAAGCTTTCAACCAGCTAGAGATAAAAGAACTAAAGTTAAGGGAAGATACATTCAACAAATTATTAAGAAGCAGATCAGAACCCAAAATGTGGGTCTTTGGACTCGTAGACCAGCCTACTGCAGCGGGTGCTTTGCTTCATTTATCTAATCCAAAGGGGGCATAGCAATGGAGGGATGCCCGTGTGTAGAGCCAATGCCATCTGCATCCATCAGCAAACACCTGTGGAGATTGTGGGAGAGACCTAGGTGAGCATAATTTATTTCCAGGTGGCTTGAGGGTTTCTACACCTTGTGTCCTCTGCTTGTTTTGTTTTGTTTCTGTTTCTGTTGCTCTGAGCTCCTAAGTTGTCTTTGCTCTGGTGTCTGGTACCTTTAATTCTCATTTTCATGTAACCTGAATGTTGCCCTTGCTGTAGCCAGATTCATACAAAATGAATGCCATGTTCACCAGTGCCCTGGGATTGACACACTGAGCCCATGTAAGATGTGGGAGATTTCACTCTTTCCAGAATATAGATCAGTGAAGCACAGAGGCAAGCTGGTGCAAAGAGGTTCTGTGTCAGCTAGTGAGAGACTTTTTCATCTCTTCACAAATGATTTATTGCCAAGTAGATAGTAGCAAAGTTATGCAGATCACCACAGGAACAAACGTCTCATGAAAATAAACCTCTCATTGAAAGGCTCCTTTTCTGAAAGTCCACAGAAAGGGAGCCTAAACTTTCTAGGCTCTTCAGTTGCATGCTGTGAACATACATGGTTTTTATCCCTTTTAAGTTTGCTTTTAACTCCCGCTGTATGACTTTATTCTAGTACCCACCTCAGTCTTCTAAACTGAAATTGCCACTTAATTTACATTGCCACCTAATCTGAAATTTACCAACAGACCATACTGCTTACATTAATTACCCTTTCAGAAACTTAGAAGCCCCAAATATTTCTTTTCTTATTTTGCTCTTTGCATAACAAATCATTTCCAGAGTTTTTTTTAATTTTTGATACTTTAAAACCAAAATTAGTAGGCTTCTATGGTGCATGAGCTATATAGTTCATCCTCTAAAGAGAACCAATCAAGGTATTTTAGTAGCTCTTTACCCTTGCTGCTTCCTCTCAATGGCAGTGTTTTTCATTCATTCACTCTTTCAATCAATTGGCATATATTAATCTTCTGTTAAGGATTCAACCCTATATAAACACCATTAATTGTATTTAAAAAGTAGACAAAAATGATCCCTTCTAATCAGGAGCTTACCACCTACTTGGGTTGCAAGACACAACTAGAACTCACATAGAATATACTGTAATCATATAAACACGTCCCTATGTGTTCAGAGAATATAAATTGTCTGTGCATGCTGTTACATAATCTATAGGACACATCCTTTTAATTTGGGGGAAGATGAAGAATTTCCTCACTTGGCAGAATGCTTGAAGATCTAGAACAGGCTCAGTTGTTTGAACGGCTCACTAATCACTGACAACACTTGTTATCCTGTATTGGCTGTGAGTTCTCTGTCAACAACCTGGGGGGCCCAGGACTTCCTGACTCAGCTGGTGGTCTCCCCACATTCCTGAAAACTGCTCTCTCTTCTCTTCAGCTAGGGCTAGGAAGGCAAACTTCCCAATCACGTGGCAGAAGATGGCAGAAGGTAGCCAGCCACAGGAGCACATCTCCATGAAACGCAGTACGACCACATGCTGTCTCTTTTCCAATCAGAGGGAGTAACTTTCTTCTTTCCAAGGGGGAAGGAATCATCTTTGTGGCGGAATCTTTTAAGAATCTTTCTGGTTTTTTTGGTATCTTCTGGATGAATTTCGTGTCTAGTTTTACTTTAAATACTAGCATTTCTCTTAGCAAAATTACAGCCTGCAATTTAAATAAACTTGCTTCTGGGCCACACTAATAATTTGAGTTCTCTGAAATTGATGTGGTAGAAGTGGAAAGATTATATATTCACATTTGAGGATTTTAACCACAAGCTGTAGACAGAAAACGTATTAGTTTAAATAAAGTTTTGGGTACTTTTCTGTGGTCCAGTGGTAAAGAATCCACCTTCCAATGCAGGGGATGCAGGTTTGATCCCTGGTCAGGGAACTAAGATCCCACATGCCGTGGAGCAATTAAGCCCATGTGCCACAACTACTGAGCTTACGCACCTCAACTAGAGAGCCTGCGTGCAGCAAACTACAGAGCCCATGCTCTCTGGAACCCGGGTGCCACAACTAGAGAGAAGCCCGCATGCTGCAATGAAGAGCCCATGTGCCACAACAAAAGATCCTGCATGCCTCAACAAAGATCCCGCATGCTGCAACTAAGACCTGATGCAGCCAAAAATAAATAAATAAATCTTTAAAAAATAAAAAATAAATGAATAAATAGAGTCTTGATGGGCCCTCGTACACTCTCCTCCAATATTACAGGTCATATGTTACTTTTATTTCTGACCTCATCAACCCATCTTCTTTCCTCAAAGTTCAAGTCAAACCAAGGGGTGTGTAAATGGACTGTGGTTGACCACTTGAACCCGTGTTTCTTTCCTAGGGTTGACTCATCTAGCAAGACTAAATCATTTCAGATCTGGAATCTATTTTTTTTTCACACAAGAAAGTCTGTTCATTTTTATAGTCTCCCTGAAAATGCCAATCAAATTCAGATAGGGCCCTCTGCTGTTAGGCTTTCCTTGCAAATGGCCTCAGCTGTTAGAGGCTGGTGTATTCCACCTCAGAGAATCCACAGCACATGCCATAATTCCAATAAAGTTGAAGTCAGTCTGTCTGTCTGTCTATCTAATTTATCTGTCCATCCTCTGCTCAAATATGTATCAATCACTTACAAAGCCATGCCAAGCATAGTGCTGGGCATGTAGATACACAGATGAGTAACATGAAAACAGAGGTACTAGTGTAGCAGGGGAGAGATACAGGGAAACAGACTGATTATAGTACAGTGTAGGCCTCTGTTTTTGACTATGTTTTCTGGCTTATATTTTGGTGTCTAAGACAGAGTAGGCACTCAAATCCTTATTGACCAAATTAGATGATAAATCACAGAAGCAAAGTGAATGAGAGGGAGAGCTGTGGGTGACAGCAGAGAGCATTCAGGGTGGGACTGGGTGGGTGGGGTGTGGACGGCATGAGGCTCTGTAAGGACTATGTGGCTTTTACTCCAAGAAAGATGGGAAGCCATACAATTGTTTGGGCAGAGGAGTGTCATGCTCTGACTTAAATTTGAAAAGGGTCCCTCTGGTTACTGTGGGCAGAACAGACTTCAGGGGCCATAGGCAGAAGCAGCGAGAACAATTAGGATGCTACTGCAATAATCCAGAGGAGAGATGATGAGGCTTGAACCAGAGGTGCCGGCAGTGAGCGGCACTCAAATCTGGTTGTATTTTGAAGGTATAGCCAATGGGATTTGCTGATGGATTTGATGTAGGCTGTGAGAAGAAGAGAAGAAAGAGTCAGGATGTCTCTAAGCTGTTTGGCCTGAGAACCCAGAAGGATGAAGTCCTCCGCCCTGAATATCTACCAGCTAGCTCTTACTTTCTTAAGTTTTCTGCCTAAGTGTCCCTTTATCATCAGAGAGGCCTTCCTCGACCACATGTAGCAATCATTAGGGCTGTTCACACAAGCTCAGTTCTGTCTTCTTAGGAAGATGGTAGGATTGCCCTTCCACGTCCTGTTTAACTCAGGTGTGACCGTGTGACTCATTTGAGCCAATGAAACGTGAGCAGATAGGACTTGCACCATTTTCAGGTGAAACCCTTAATGCTGGTACATGCTTCCCCTCCTTTTCTCTAGCTTCTGTCAGAGCAATCAGAAATGTTTGCTTGGGAACTCTGCTCAATATTCTGTAATCACCTAAATGGGAAAATAAGTTGAAAAGGAATAGATACATGTATACGTATAACTGAATCATTTTGCGGTACACCTGAAACTGTCACAACATTGTTAATCAACTATGCTCCAAAATAAGATAAAAATTAAAAAAAAAAGAAAAAAGAAACGTTCACTTGGGCTTATCTTCAGAGTGAGGAACGTGGAGCTAAGTCCCAGCTGACCTTCTGTGATCATGTAGCATGAGCTAGAAGCAAATCTTTGTTATAAAACTAAGATTTTAGGGGGTTGTTTGTTATTGCAACATAACCCAGCCTATCCTGACTGATACATCACCCTAAATACAATAGAATTCTCAACCCCTTCCTCAGTCCCCCATCCCCCTCACTTTTACTACATGCTAACATAGTATACATTGATTTTCTTTCTTTCGTTTTTAATTTCCACCCCCCTCTTATTTGAATGAATGCTCCATGAGGACAGACACCTGGTCTGATGTGTTCACTGCTATGTCCAGCACTTAGAACAATATCTGGTTCACAGCAGGTTGTTAGGCTGCACCCTGCAGGCCTGCAATCCCTATACTTGCCCAACCACAAGACCAAAGAAAGAGCCCAGAGTCAGTGACAGAGACATCAGTGGTTTAGTGGATGGGGGATCTTACATGTCTGAAGCAAGGTCCTGGAGTGACACCCCACTGCGTGTGGCAGACGGTGGGCAGAACACGGCTGTGGTCTTCGCTACCAGGGGAAGAGGAAGATGACCAGTTATAGGGGGAATTGATGTCAGGTTGGCTCATGGGTTGCCAGGGAAACCAGCAGAGGGGTGCCCCTTTGATAAACTATCATAGTGGAGATAGTTCTGATCTAAAGATTAGAACAATCACTAGCTGGGGCCAGGGGTGAGTACATAGGCATTTACTGATTAGGCTCTGTGATTTAGAGGGAAGGTTGGTCAGGTGAGTAGGGTGTAGGTGAAGCAGAGACTTGTCGAGTAGGGGATGTACAGAGAGCAAGAGAACAGCCATCTTGTGTGGCCTGCTCATACACAGATGCTAAGGAAACACTAGTTCTGTGAATGAATAAATACCTGGGATATCAGGGATCACTTTCCAAAACAGAGAGCATTGAAGCTGTATCTCCGCGGGTGCATAGGAGTTGGCCAGTGGGAGGAAATAGCCTATGCAAAGATCTGGCATGTCCAGGGAACCCTAAGGAGTTCAGCATTGTTAGCATTTCGGCTGAGTCAAGACAGCTGTGGAAGGAATTAGGGTTTGGCGAGATGGAGTGATGGAAGGAAGATGAGGCTAGAGGGATAGGTTGGATCCAGTTTCGGAAGGACCTTCTATGCCCTCCTAATACTCTTGGACTTTGTTTTTTGAGCAGTGAAGAGCCAGTTGAATTTTAAAATCAGGAAGTGACAAGATCAGTTTTGATTCTGCCTGAACAAATTACTTTCAGGGAGCAATCTCTGCCCAGCTAATATTTTCATTTCTCTTTGCCTACTGTAGCTATGTCACCCTTCATCAAATCATTCATTCACTAATTTTTCCCAACAAATGTTTACTGCTTGTTATGAGCAATGTACTATGTAAGGGGCATGGAGAGGTAGCAGGAGCAAAAGACACTCCTTGCCGTAAATGAGCTGCCCCAGTCTGGGGTTCAGAACTAACAAACATAAAGGGTGACTATACAAGCCCATGTGAGCAAAATCCTGCACTGGATTCTCTGGCTTCTGTGAACCTTTCTTTCCATCAATACATCTACTCCTGTTCCACGTATGAAATACTCAGAAGCTCACTTCACCATTTCACATCATTCTCTTCCAAAATAAACCATCATCATGACCGTCATTGCTATCACCAGCCTCACAATCATCATATCATCCTCACAAAAGAGCAAACGTTAACATTTACCTAACACTTTACAGTTTACAAATCACTTTGATATACATTACCTCATTTAACCCCTACAAGAACCCTATGAAGTATTATTATCTCCACCTTACAAATGAGAAACCAAACCAAAACAAAGCACCAGATCTGAGAAGTTGTAACTTGTCCAAAGTCACATACTCAGAAATGCTTGGAATCCAGGTCATGTGAACAGAGAGAAGTACGAAATGGTCCACCCTCCACGTGCAGATTTTCTAGCCTCTAGGTTCCCACTTTGTTTCTCCCTCTGGACAACAAATATTTTCTGAACATCTATGATGTTTCAGACACAGCCTTGGGACTGCAGACAGAATGGTAAAGAAAACACACCCAGTCTGTGCTTTCTTGGAACTTAGCAGAGCTTATAGTCTGGCTTTCAGGGGGGGGCTTTCCCTTGTACTGTCACTCCTGATAAATTGGTGAGGGAGAACTTCATCTCAGTTGGTCCAAGGACAGAACGGGCACCCTCACGGTTTCTCCACCTCTGCAGCAGCCCCCTCTTTAGCTGGTGTGTTGGTCTCCTCCTGATTCAGCACAAACGTGTTGGGTCCTGCTGTCCCTGCCCTTGTCCTGCCTCACTAGCTACTAGACAGTAGCCCTCTCTCGCTGGCAGGGGACGTTAAGCTGCCTGACCCTCAGATGTCCTAACTGTCCTAAGTAACAGGCAGAGGTTCCTCAGAAAGTCTGTGTCACTTGTCCCTTTCCTCACCACACCTTCCTCTCGGTGGCCTGAGCTGCTGGAGTCTTGATCACCTCCCAGGGCCATTGCGCAGCCAAGGGGCAGAGCTCGGTCACCAAGGGGTGGAGTTCAGGCTAAAAGCACCACCGTCACTAGGCTTATCATTCTGCCCTGAAAGCATTTTGCAATTTTTTCCAGATGCCTCCTGGTCAGCAAGCCTAGTTCTCTGATCTAACCCCCAGTGTCCCCATTTCTGACCCTGCTATCTCTTGCTCCTTAGTGCCTGTCCTCCTGCTCTTCCTTCAGGGCTGGGCTGCCCAGAGGGCGCTACATTCTGTAGGTACCCAGTAAATGATTCCTTATCACTGACATTCCTCATGCCCCTGGAGATGTCTGCAGGTGACAGCATAGCCTTCTGACTCCAGCCTGTGGGAGGCTTACTTCCCTGCTATGAAGATACTATCTAAAACAGGAATAAAGAATTTCTAGCCAGGGACTAGACCTTTGATCTGAAAGGTGAAATTAAGGATGGCCAACTGAGGCCTGAAGTACCAGACTGTGGTAGGTAATTAAATGACAATAGCAGAGGGGATCTGTGGGTGTCCTTCCTTGCAGGGTTCTCATAGTCATCACAGCTCATGCTTTCTCACTTTCTGTTTGATCCATTTACTGACTTGGGTGGCTTCAGAAGCTGGGAACTGGGAACTCAACTGGATGGCACTGGACAGCTCCTGACAGGGGAGGTGACACGGGCATCTGTGGGGTTCAGGTTGTGCCTCCGTGTAGCTCTGCACCAAATAGTCTCTCCCTCCACCTATCCATGGCCTTTGCCAGTGGGATTAACCTTGAGCACCTGAAAATTCTCCATCCCTAAATCCTAAAAGCCTAATCTTCCCCGGGCACAGGGGTGAGTAGTGGGAAGGGAGCTGCTCTCAACAGAAACAAAAGGATTTCAGACCTGGAAAGTGAGATGGAAGCAGGCAGAGCAGAGCATAACTTCTTGTCTGGAAAATGAACGTGATGAAGAGATGAAACTCCATACCACAGGCAGCAAGAGTGGTGGAAGATAGGACGGTTACATGTGTTTCTTTTTTAAAAATGCAAATGATTGTATTTCTGATTATCATTACAAATTCACTGTAGAAAATTTGGAAAATAAAAAAAGAACTACGAAGAAAATACCCGGGCTTCCCTGGTGGTGCAGTGGTTGAGAGTCCGCCTGCTGATGCAGGGAACAGTGGGTTCGTGCCCCGGTCCGGGAAGATCCCACATGCTGCGGAGCGGCTGGGCCCGTGAGCCATGGCCGCTGAGCCTGCGCGTCTGGAGCCTGTGCTCCGCAGCGGGAGAGGCCACAGCAGTGAGAGGCCCGCGTACCACAAAAAAAAAACAAAAAAAAGAAAGAAAAAGAAAATACCCATGGGACTTCCCTGGTGGTGCAGTGGTTAAGAATCCGCCTGCCAATTCAGGGGACACAAGTTCGATCCCTGCTCGGGGAAGATCCCACATGCCGTGGAGCAACTAAGCCTATGTGCAACAACTACTGAGCCGCGTGCTGCAGCTACTGAAGCCCGCATGCCTGGAGCCCATGCTCTGCAACAAGAGAAGCCACCGCGATGAGAAGCCCGTGCACCACAACAAAGAGTATCCTCTGCTCGCCGCAACTAGAGGAAAGCCCACATGCAGCAACGAAGACCCAACCACGCAGCCAAAAATAATTATAATAAATAAATAAAACTAAAAAAAAAAAGAAAATACTCATAATAATTGTATGTAACATTTTGAAATGTTGCTTTTGACTTTTTCCTCAGTCCGTAAATACATAAATAAAACTACTCTCCTAATATTTTCAGTTTTATCGTGATAAGTAACTTGGTGATGAACATCTTTGTTCCTAAATATTTCTCTAAATTATTTCATCGTGGTGCTTTTCTTTGTAACAGAGAATGAAAACATCCCAAGAGGAGGTGAGAGTGGGTCTTTCAGGAAGTTGGGTGGAGGGGGGACCCCACTGGGAGAAGGGCAGAAATGTCAGGGTTCATAGAGGTCAGGAGTTGGTGTGCACTTCTTTCTCATGCGTGCTTATACTATTACAGTTTCAGACTATAGTTGACTTCATGAAATGAGAAATCATACAAAAATCCATGTGATTCACACTTCCATTCTTTTCTCTTTAGCTTGATTTTATCTGGCAATTGGCCGAAGCCTTTGTTGCCTGGAATATTACTGTGTGTATTGATAAGCTCCACAGTCTGCCCAGCCCTTTTCTATCACAGCAGGGGAAGGCGGGAAGCTAAAATTGACATTTCCCAGGCCTCCAAGTACTTAGGCTTCAGGATGTGGTTTGGAGGCTGCCAATCAGACGTGCTCCTGGTAGAACAGCGTTTGGAATGAACCAGGAGGCAGAGGGGGAGAAAAGGAGGAAGCAGGCGTCCATTTTGCATTACAAATAAGGCTTAAGTTCCATCTGCCCCTGCTTCCCCAATCCGGGTTCCCATCGCACCCCAACCCTGGAGGGAACCAATGTTATCAGTCTGCTGTGCATCCTTCCCTCCCCGTTTCCTTCCTTTTTCCAAATATACCTATATACATACATATACTCTATTTTTGTTTTGATTCTCCATTTTTTTATTGTGATAAAATATGCATATCATAAAATTTACCATCTTAACTATTTTTAAGTGTACTGTTCAGTGGTATTAAATACATTCATAGTGCACATCCATCACCACCATCCATCTCCAGAACTCTTTCCTTCTTCACAAACTGGAACTCCATATCTATTAAACATTAACTCCCCACTTCCCACTGTCCCTGGCAACCACCATTCTACTTTCCATCTCTGTGATTTGGACTATTCTAAGTACCTCATGTAAGAGGAACCATATGGTGTTTGTCTTCTTTTGGCTGACTTATTTCACTTAGCATAATGTGCTGAAGGTTCATCCACGTTGTAGCACGTGTCAGAATTTCCTTCCTTTTTTTTTTGATAAATTTATTTTATTTATTTATTTTTGGCTGCTTTGGGTCTTTGTTGCTGCGCGCAGGCTTTTCTCTAGTTGCGGTGAGCGGGGGCTACTCTTCATTGCAGTGTGTGGGCTTCTCATTGTGGTGGCTTCTCTTATTGAAGGGCATGGACTCAGGTGCGCGGGCTTCGGTAGTTGTGGCACGTGAGCTCAGTAATTGTGGTGCACGGGCTTAGCTGCTCCACTGCACGTGGGATCTTCCTGGACCTGGGAGCGAACCTGTGTCCCCTGCATTGGCAGGCAGATTCTTAACCATTCTGAGCCACCTGGGAAGCCCTCCTTCCTTTTTAAGGATGAATAATATTCCTTTGTATTTATATACCACATTTTGCTTCTCTGTTGCTTGGGCTGCTTCCATGTTTTAGCTATTGTGAATAATGCTGCTATGAACATGGGTGTACAAAACTCTTCAAGACCCTGCTTGCAGGGTATCAATGAGCTGAGGCCTGTAATGCTTATCACAGTCTCTGGCATATTGTCAGTAATGTATGGTGGCCCTTACTATTCCTACTCTACCACTCTAAGCTCATCTATAGATGGGGTCATTCTATTACAGTCCTGTGGGATTGAGATCATTTTGTTACCACTGCAGTTTGGGTCTGCTTTTCAGAGATGCCAACACACTCTGTGCTGCATTTCTAAACGGCCTTTTGAAAGACGCCCATCATACTGTGGGCTCCTATCTCATAAGACCACTTGATGCTTTTAATTTAATATGCTGAATATGTGCATGAGTCATGCTAAATTTTTCCTGAAAGAACCACTTCTCCATGTATCTACAGATACCTACACTTTTCAACGTTTTTGCATGTAAGAGAATAAAATTAAGTTAATATCGTCAAAATGGCCATTTTCAAATGAAGTGAATTGTGCTCATTAGCATGTTCTGTTTAAGGAAAAGGAATGTCTGAGGGAATATCTGGTTCCATTTTAAAAGAGGCTTTTTGAGTAACTCAGGCTATCATGGAATGGAGGGAGAATGTGATTGGGAGTCGGGAGCCCCACTCACCCTTGCACGTTATTAGCAGTGAAAGACCCTTAGTATTTCTTATATTTATATTGACTTCATAAAGTTAAGAAGATTTAACAAGATGATGTATGGAAGTACTGCGCACATAGCCATCCTTAAATACTGTCTGTCCATCCTTGTCTTCCTTCTAGTGGTATTCTGAATTCACCATCTATTTCTCGAGTACCAGCTCTGTGATAGCAGGCACTTTTATAGGCTGCGGGGTAAAGGGACACGTCAGAGAGCCAGTTCCACCTTCAGAGGGTTTTTATTTATTGGCCTCGTCATGAGGCATACGGGATCTTAGTTCCCCAGCCAGGGATCTAACCCATGCCTCCTGCAATGGAAGCAGGGAGCCCTAACCCCTGGACCACCAGGGAATTTTCCAGAGCATTTTTAAACTAATGAGAAAGGCCATGGCTAAGTGAACTTAAGAGAATGATAGGTGCAATAATAATATTACAGCTAGGATCCACATGTCCCCGCAGAGGAAATCAAAGGGGCCTTCACCGAGGTGCTGCTTTAGCTGGGTCTTGAAGGCTGAGAATGAGTTCACCAGGCAGGCAAGAAGGACAGGTGTTAAAAAACAAAGACGGAAAGAGCATGGAGTGTTCTGAAACGGCTGAGTACTTTTCTTTCTTCTAGAGAACGCCTGGCCCAGAATTCTCACAGTCTCTCCTTTGTCTGGCATCTGTTCAAATCTCTGGGCATTGCATTCAATAGAAAAGCCAAGAAATATTAATGCCCATCACAGGCTGGAGCTTGGAGCTCCATACATGAGCCCAGGCCTTCATGTCTACCTGGAAAAGGCTCAGCTCGTCCTTTTACTTTTAGCTTTTCACGGAGAGAACTAAGTAAATCACCATGGTGGTGTCTGGCAGTCCTGCCTGTCACTATTGATCATGAGAGATTTTTCTCTCTGGAATCAGATCACTTAATCTCATTTCTAAAAGTGGTGTTCAGGTGTTGGGTGGGTGGATGCTGCTAATAATAACAAATGATCAATGATTCTTCCAGCAAATATAGGAGGAAATCACCCAGTGGACAGAAAAGTCTGTTCCTCCAGGTCCATTTAATAAAGAAAATTCCAGAGCATGAATCAGTTTGTCATTCAAAGTGGCCATTCCCAAATATAGTTATGTCCCTAACTTATGTCCCTATACTCTTGTATAGACCTCTGGCATCTGCCAGCTGCTGCTACTGAGACAGGAATGCTTATATCCAGGCAGAAGGACAAAAACATGATAGAAAATGAACAGGCTGAAACCAGTAAGAAATACTGGAAGAAAAAAAAAAGCACAATCAACGTCTGCTGTATATTTTAAAAGAAATTCCAGTCCAGTTGTAGCTGAGAGATGACTCATCCTGTCCACAGAAGCACCAAGAGGAATGAAGCAGGAGGGATGAACAAAAACAAGATTCTGTTTTACATAATTCTCATTTTCATGCAAAGAGCTCTTCAAACAGCTCATGAAATTAGCAAGCAATTTAGCTACCTCATTATTTAGAGTGTCAGGCAAAGTGCACGGAGATTTTTCTAGATAAGGATTATGACAGCTGGTCAGTAAGAAGACTGTCATAGACCATATCCTGCTCTCCAGAACACCGGGGAAGTGTCAAAGCTCCTTAAAAAGACTGGGACGAGCGATGCATACAAATCCTTCTGTTGCAACAGAGACCACTCAAATGACCTCGGAGAAGGGGGACTAGGGAGTTATCAGTGATTCTCAAACTTGGCTACAACGTTCACCTCACCTGAGGAGTTTTTAAAACTACTGAGATCTGGCTCTCACTCAAGTGATTTTCATTTATTCAGTGTGGGGTGTGACTTAGGAATCAGGATTTTTTTAAACTCCCCAAGTAATTCTAATACACAGCAGTGTTTGAGAACCACTGATAGAAATACATAACAACCAGAACTGTAACAGAAACGCCAGGAAGCAAAACAATCAAGGCTACCGCATTGCACCGCTTCAGGGAGCATCAGTCACCAGGCATTCTGTGTGAACGGCGCCCCCTAGAGCGCAACTCCAGATGTGTAAGCATGTGGTGTATTGACAGTCCGTCCATCCCTTTCCTTGGGGACAAACAGATTGTTACTCAAGTCTTGAACGCCGCCTCGTGCTCTTTCACTATAGCTATGTTCCTAATCACCCAAGTCTCTCCATTTCCTAATCTCAAATCCCTAAGAAAGGAATTTAATATATCCAGCTCAGCTTTTAAAGACACATGACAAAAATCACTTGCTTCTGACCACCCCAGTCCATCATGAGTGGGGAAACATGTGGTGCTGGCCATTAAGAGACCAGAGCTCTGGGCATGGCATCTTCCCTCAGGAAGTGTGAGTAGGAAGGTGATGACAGGTATCAAATACAATGAGCTTGGTAGAGGCTGACGGACTTCATTAACAGATTGAAACTTGGGTGACTGTAGAATTAACTGACCAAATTAGGACACTTGGAGAGTGAAAGGGTGCTGTTAATAACACTGGACAGGAGGTATAAACTGGAACAGTTCCAGGCAGAGTGGCACATATGGCCACCCTACTTTGGTTTAAATTTTGATAGAAAAGGGGGAAAAAAGACCTAGATAAAATTTCAGGGTATGGATATGGAAAGTAATCTTGTGTTATAGATGTAGTCGGAAGAACCATAGTGAAGACAAGGATGTGAATAAATATACTCAGGGAACTTCTCCTATATAGGGTAGAAATTCCGGGAGATGAGGGTCCCCTCATTGTGGCAGTTCTTGATATGCAAATTGCCCACCTAAAGTGTAGTAGTTTCCTAATTAACAAATTTCCACAAACTTGATAGCTTAAAACAATAGGAATTGATCCTGTCACATTTCTGGAGGCTAGAGGCCCGAAATCAAAGTGCCCCTAGGCTCTAGTGATAAAGGCTCTAGGGGAGAATCCTTCCTTGCTTCTTGCAGCTTCTAGTGGCTCCAGAGTCATTGGCTTGTGGCTGCATAACTCCAAAATTTGCTTCTGCCTTCACATGGCCTTCCCCTCTTTTCTGTCCATGTCGTATCCTCTTCTGTCTCTTATAAAGACACTTGTCACTGGATTTAGGACCCACCCTGCTAATTCAGTATATCTCATTTTGACATCCTTAATTTAATTACATCAGCAAAGACCCTTTTTCCAAATAAGGTCACATTCACAGGCTCCAGATGGACATTTCTTTTGGGGAGCCGCCATTCAATCCACAATAGCAAGTATGGACCTCAGAGTCAGCGTCACCTAAAACAATATGGCCTGAAGATGAGGGAGTGGTCAAGAATCCATTTTCAGGCACCATATGTCAGATTCTATGTTGCAAGTAGTAGGAAACCCATCTAAAATGGGCCTAAACAATAAAGCAATCTCACGGGTTCATGAAAAATCAAGACAGAGGGCTAGCTTCAGGTGAGGCTTGAATCAGCAACTCAATCATGTTTCATTCCAAGCCTCTAATTTGCCCTCTGTAGAGTGGCTTCCTCATAAAACTAGCTTTTTACCTGTGGTCCGACAATGGCAGCCTGTAGCTCCTGGGGCTGCAAGTATTCTTGTCCAGGATCTCGAGGAAAGGAGAGTCCACTTTTCAATAATGCAAACTGAATCACTGGAATTAAACCTTTTTGGCTTTCATTGGTCTGACTTGGCTTAAGGTGATGGGATACTCTGATTGGCTTAAGTCAATTGGGACTCACCTCTAGAGTTGGGATGGGGTCAATCCAACTCAAACCTCATGGCTGAGACTTAAGATACTGTTAACAAGAAGGAAAGTAATGAAGATGCTGGAGACAAAATCAGCATCACAGAACCATTACAGGTATCAAATAACGAAAATGAGAAACTAATATTTTCTGAGTGCTTATCACGCACCATGCACTACACATGAATTAGATCATATGTTTGCAACAGCTATAAGAGGTACTATAATGATCCCCATTTTACAGATCAGGAAACAAAGACATGAGGTGTTAAGTAGCTTACTCACAGTCACACAGCTAGTAAGTGTATTATTCTGAAGGCACCAAGGACTGTCACGATTAAAATTTATCTCAGAAATATCATTTTGGCAGTACCACGGAGAAAGAATTGGAAGGACAAGAGGGGCTGCTGGGAGCCCAGTAATCCATATAAGCAGCAATGAGGACCTGAACCAGCACATGGCAGCAAGGAAAGGGAGAAGTAACCAGTGTGAGAAATACCAAGGAAGTAGAATCAGTGGACTTGGTAACTTCATGTGAAGGGACAGTACAGGAATCATTGATGAGTCCCAGGTCTCCAACTTGAGTGAGTCAGCTAATTCACTGACATAACCTGAAATTGAATAATATTCTAGCTTATATTTACAGAGGGCTTACTTTGCACCAAGCACTTCAAAGGACTTGTTCATTGAATCTTTGCGACATTCTTCTAATGCTAAACGACAAACAACCACAAAATCTCGGTATCACTCATCAATAAGCATTTATTTAGCCAATGTGTGTCTGTGAGTAGGAGACAGAGGTCAGCTAAGGCACAGCTGAGGAAGTTTGGCTCTGCCTCACCTGTCTCTCATCCTCCTCTTGGGACCAGCAGGTGAAAGAGACCTCTTTTACCAGATAACAACACTTATTGCAAAGATGTATCTAAACTAAGATAGTGTGATATTGCCTTAGGGACAGATAAATAAACCAAGGGAATTTTTCCCAAAAAAGAGTTGGTGAGGGCATGAAGAAATGGAAACTTTGTTATTATGATTGGCACTGTAAATCAATACAACCATTTTAGAGAACGTTTTGGCAATATCTAGTAAAGTTAAAGGTGTCTATAGAGGGAGAGACAAGATGACGGAAGAGTAAGACGCGGAGATCACCTTCCTCCCCACAGATACACCAGAAATACATCTACACGTGGAACAACTCCTGCAGAAAACCTACTGAACACTGGCAGAAGACCTCAGACCTCCCAAAAGGCAAGAAACTCCACACTTACCTGGGTAGGGCAAACAAAAAAACCCTAAAAACAGAGACAGAGGATAGGGACGGGACCGGCACCAGTGGGAGGAAGCTGTGAAGCAGGAAAGGTTTCCACACACTGAGAAGCCCCTTCGCGAGCGGAGACTGCGGGTGGCGGAGGGGGGAAGCTTCGGAGTCGCGGAGGAGAGCGCAGCAACAGGGGCGCGGAGGGCAAAGCGGCGAGATTCCCGCACGGAGGATCGGCGCCGACCGGCACTCAGCAGCCCGAGAGGCTTGTCTGCTCCCACGCCGGGGCGGGCGGGGCTGGGAGCTGAGGCTCGGGCTTCGGTCGGAGCACAGGGAGAGGACTTGGGTTGGCGGCATGAACACAGCCTGCAGGGGGCTAATGCACCACGGCTAGCCGGCAGGGAGTCCGGGAAAAAGTCTGGACCTGCCGGGGAGGCAAGAGACTTTTTCTTCCCTCCTCTTTGTTTCCTGGTGCGCGAGGAGAGGGGATTAAGAGCGCTGCTTAAAGGAGCTCCAGAGACGAGCGTGAGCCGCGGCTACCAGCGCGGACCCCAGAGACGGGCCTGAGACGCTAAGGCTGCTGCTGCCGCCACCAGGAAGCC
>RJWK010014110.1:0-38095 GCA_004363435.1 Platanista minor
GTTAGGCAAGGCTGCAGCCTTCCATGTGCCCCTCCTCCATTTCCACTCCCTCCCTCCCTCCCCAAGTTGCAGGTAGGAGTGATGGCATAGAAGCTAGTGCTTTCTTCTTTCCCTCTTCCTGGGCACCTGCTGCGCCCGTCCTACCCACCTGAAGGCTCCCAGGCCTCCACGAGTGACATCATAGGCCTGTCGCCGCGGAAACGGGCAATGAAGGTGAAGCAGCGGGGTGGGAGTGGGGGCTTGGGGGGTGATGGCTTCAGGCAGGGAAGGAGGGGCGCAGAGATCTGGGGGGCCAGGATTGCGGGAATGGAGCCCAGGGGGGGATTCGATTTGACACCTTACATCCGGAGAGCTGAGAACGCAGCCTGCCACCTTCCCCAAACAGGGGCAGTTCCGGAAGGCGTGGCCACCGCTGGGAGGAGGAGATGATTGGTCACTTCCTGCAGGAGCCGCCCCCTGCCCAGGGCCGCCCCGCCAGAGCCTGACTGTCCATTCGGAGTTGGTTCTACTCGTCTTTTGTTGGCTCAGAGGTCGGAATGGACTTCTTAGAAAGACGGACTTCCTCTGGCCATTCCTTGAGGACTGAGCTCTCAAAACCAATTGGCCCAAATCTCAGCCCAGTTTGGGCTTTACATGCCCACTGGGGGTGGGCGAGGCTCACAGGGGAAGGGTAAAATGAGCAGCCAGAGACCAGGGCCAGGGGCATGTGTCCAGAGGGCCAGGGGCCAGGCTGTGTCGGAGACAGGAGGGACAGGGAGGCTGATGAAGCCCCAGGAGGCGAGGAGAGAGGGCACTTTACAAATCAACATCTCCCTTTTAAAACTGGAGTTTTGGGCTTCCCTGGTGGTGCAGTGGTTGAGAGTCCACCTGCCGATGCAGGGGACGCGGGTTCGTGCCCTGGTCCGGAAAGATCCCACGTGCCGTGGAGCAGCTGGGCCCGTGAGAGGCCCATGTACTACAAAAAAAACAAAAACTGGAGTTTAACCTCCCTTAGGTTTGCTTTCGAATTTATTAGTAGTTTCATTTCCTTGGGTAATAATTCATTATCTCGTTCCCAAGCCTGGGGAGCAGTGCTGGCCTAGAAGTGGCATTTAACTTCCACAACTTTAGGTGATGCTTTTTTAGCTGTGTCATCTTCAGATCACTCTCAGCCCTGGCTCCGTACTGTTCCTGCATCCCCAGGTACCCCAAGGAGGATGTCGATGCCTCCCTAGGTGCAGGCTGACTGATGCGGTCTTAGAGGGGTGACCCTCCCCTCTCCTCCCCCTCCCACCCCCAAGCACTCCAGCCCATCTGTATTCTGATGCTATTTGCATCAGGCTCTCTTTGGGGCCCGAGCTTCTCTCTCTTGTGAAGAGAGACAGCTGCAAGCTGCAGGGAGATAGAGCTGTCCTGTTGGAGTCAAGATAACTGCTGCTGGGATGGAACCCAGTGGAGGATTGGAGGGGGGCCCATGTGTCAGCTTAACGGGAGGATCTGAAAAAGCTATTTCAATCCCGTCTCCAAGTGGGAAACTGGCAGATGCCCTTCTGTGGAATGAAAGTTTTTCTCTTCCTCTCCATCCTCTCTGCCAAGGAAGAAAGCTTGATTAACAAGGGGCGCGAGGATGCTTTTTCACTAAGAAAAAGTCCTTTTCACAAATCCTTCTCTCCTTCCATCCCAGAAAAGACTGCATCATAACGCCCAACATGGCAGGCTGGGGATGAGGATGGGGCCCTCTCCCCATCACCAGCCAAAGCCCCTTCCTCCATGTGTTGGTCCATTGCTGCCTTCTTTCAGCACCTACTGTGTTCCAGACACTGGACACTAGATATAAAAATGCAAGAGCCGGGCTTCCCTGGTGGCGCAGTGGTTGAGAGTCCGCCTGCCGATGCAGGGGACACGGGTTCGTGCCCTGGTCCGGGAGGATCCCACATGCCGTGGAGCGGCTGGGCCTGTGAGCCACGGCTGCTGGGCCTGCGCGTCCGGAGCCTGTGCTCCGCAACGGGAGAGGCCACAGCAGCGAGAGGCCCGCGTACCGTAAAAAAAAAAAAAAAAAAAAAATGCAAGAGCCAATGTGGTCCATACCCACGGAGCTTACAGTCAAGTGGCATGTTTGTGCTGCTTGAAGTGAGCTGGAATGTGTGGGAAATGGTGAGGGGAGAGGGGTTCTTCTCCGTTAGTAATCTCCTGTATTACAGTACAATTGGCTGGGTGCTTACTCTGTAATGAGAGGTTCCCGATTCACCTTTCCCAGTCTGTGCAGTGGGAGGTCAGCACCACCTTTGTGGCTCCATTCTACAGATGGATATGTGGAGACTTACTGGATCAGCAACGTGAGTCCAGGTCTGTCTCCACAACCAGACTCCATCCTCTATAGAATCGGGGCCCAAAGTTGCTGCATGGTAGAACCACCTGATGCCCAAGGCCAATAAATCAGAAGCCCTGGGAGTGGGACTGGGCATCAGTATTGTTAAAGTGCCCAGGTGATTCCGACACGGGGCCATGTTTGAGAATCATTTCCCTACAGTCTTCCTGCTCAAGTGTGGGCTGGGACCTCAGCCTCACCTGGGAGCTTAAAAATGCTGGCTCTAAGCCCCACACCAGGCCTGATGAGTCAGAATCTGCATTTAACAAGATCCCCAGGTGACAGTTAAGTATCTTGCCCAAGCTATGGAAATCCCCTGTAGAGGATGTGTGTAGCCTCGCCACCACTCCCCCCTGCTCTATCAGCCCTGCTGTGCCATATGTGGGGTCACAAGTCCCCAGGATAGGAGAGACATCTTCCTCCTGGGTCAGTCATCAGCTTGCTCCAACTCAGCCCCACAGAAAAAGGGAGAAAAGGGGGGGGGGGGGGGGGGAGGGGCCCTCCAGACCCAGCACACAAATCACAAGCAAATCAGCATCCTGGCACCTTTTGGGATCCGGGCTGGGGAGAGTCTTGCAAACCTGCAGGTGAGATTAAAAGCTGATGGTAAGGTTGGGGTTTGCCAGCACCCCAGAATCTCCTCCTCCAGGTCATCAGCTCCCTCGGGCCCAGGCCTGGCTACCGAAGCGTACCCAGTCTCCTTGCAGAGGAATGGCTGCCTGTGCCGGGCGTGTCTTGGCCAACGCCCCCATCCCCTGATCTTCCTTACTCAAGCTGGCAGATGTGACTGGACTGGGGGCTCCTGGCACCTCGGGCATTTGGGTTCTGTCTGTCAAAATTGTAGCACGATGTCAAGGCCTTAGTTAGTGGCTGAGTGGTTCCTTCAGATTGGTGCCATTCGCCTGTTAATGGGCAGCACCTGTTTTCTGGGCTGCCGGGAGGAAAGGGCGGGGATGGAGAAGAGGCTGAGGAACAGCCCACCTTGTTCAGCTCAGTCAGTCGGGGTGGGGGGTGGGGGCGCCCAGGCCACGGGTGGGACGGAGCGGGGTGGCACTCCTGAGCCACAGGGAGCTGCCCAGGCCAGAGATCCGGGTCTCCAGCCCCCGAGGGCTGCTCTATGGCAGATTCCGTCCTGACTCTGCGATCAGCTGGCTGAGCCCGTCTGGACCTCTTAGTTGGGTGCGTTTCTATCATCTCCACAATATGCATCACACATCCGTGGTCTCATCTGCCTGTCAGACGCCTTTCCCAGCCAGTTTCCTCCTCCTCTTCAGATTCCTCCTGCTACGGTTTCTATCCCCACATCGGCTTCCAAAAGCAATGGAGAAAGCAGAACATTGAAAAAGGACACCCAGAGGTCAGAGTTCAAGACCAGTTCTGTCACTTACAAGTCACGTGGCCTTGGGCAAGTCATGTACCTTGTTTGAGCGCTGGTAATTTCATCTTCCAAAAACGGGAAGAATGAGGCTGACCTTGCTGAGCTGTGGTGAAAAATAAAGTGATATCTATGTGAAAGCTCCTAACACCGGGGCAGGCACATTGTGAGTGCTCAACTCTGGCTCTAGTTCTAGATTTATGCAAATAAAGTCTGAGTTTGAGTGATCCTCCAAGTGTAGTCCTCATACCAGGACCAGGGGCATCGCCACCAGGGAGCTTGCTAGAAACACACATCCTCAGACCCTGCCCCGGACCTACGGAGTCGGAAATGCTGGGCGAGGCCCAGCAATCTGCTCTAACAAGCCCTCCAGGGTAAGAACCGTGGGTGAGACCACTAAATGCTACATCTATTAAGCCATAGATCGCTCCGCTACCTTCTAAGTCACATGGATTTGGAGGAGAAATCATATGCGTTAGAGTTCTTCAGAGTAACAGAACCAATAGGAGAAATAGGTAGACAGGTAGGTCGATTGTAAGGAATTAGCTCACATGATTATGGAGGCTGATTAGGAGATTTTCCATGATCTGCTGTCTGTAAGCTGGAGACCCAGGGAAGCCAGTGGTGTAGTTTGAAGGTCTGGGAGCTGGAGAGCTGATGATGAAGATTCCAGTCCGAATCTGAAGCCCTGAGGACCAGAAGTGCCGAGGTCAAGGGAAGATTGATGTCTCAGTTCTAAGTCAGGCAGACAATGGATTCAAGCCCTCTGCCTTTTTGTTCTCTTCAGGCCCTCCTCAATGGCTTGGAGGAAACCCACCCACACTGGGGAGGGCCATCTGCCCTGCTTGGTTCACCAATTCAAATGCTAGTCTCTTCGAGGAATACTCACGCAGACACACCCAGACAGAATGTTTAGCCAGCAATCTGGGCATCCCGTGGCCCAGTCCAGTGGACACATGAAATTAACCATCACACAAAATAAATAGTGAGAAGAGCAGCTTTCTGTCCACAGACCATGTGTGAGTCCCTCTCCCATCAACCCACTGCATGCTCACAACCACCCTGTTAGACACAGATATTATCCCCATTGTACAGAGGAGAAAACTGAGGCACCTGGAGGCAAGTTGGCAGGCTCCAGAAGCTGTGGGAGGTGCCCACCCCACCAGCAGGCAGCCAGGACCTGTGGGATCTGAGGGGTCAAAGTTCAGGACCTGGTGGAGGAGGAGGGTGTGTGTAACACAGACAGGTGGGGTCCTAGGGAAGCCCGTTTGGGGAAATTATTTAAGCTCGCAAGCTCTCCTATATTATACTCATAGCTCCCTGCAGGTCTTTTCATGTGTTTATCACAAATGAAAATCAAAGATGTATTGTGTTTTTATGTGTTCAGTGTCTCCACTGCCTGCTGGGCTATAAGCTTCATGAGGGCAAGGGCCACATCTGTCGTGACACATGGAATCCGTAACATAGCATGGTGCCTGGCACACCGCAGACCACAGTTGCTGGGTGAGTAAATGAATAAACAGAATGCCTACCCCTCCCTCCCCACTGTAATTATTTTCATGTCTGTTTTCCTTCTAGACCGAGACCCTGACAACTACATGGACTGTCTTATCCAGCTCTGTACACATAGCCCCTAGAACAGTGGCTGGCTTTATATGTGCTTTTTGAGTTGAACCCGATCAAATTCTGAAGTCTGGTAGACCCTGTCACTAATAAGATCATCCATCGTTCTTGCTCAGGGAAGAAGGAAATGCCAAATTCAGAGTCCCCCAAAAGCTGGACTGGGTTTTCACAAGTGTCCTTTATCATGAAGTACCCACAGATTATAATTCCCTGAGGGTAGGACCCAGCATCCTGGTTCCTGGGTACCAGGACTAAGCCAGGGGAGGACTCAGTCTTCCCTGGCAGCTTAATCCACACGGTGGAAAGGCTGGAGCTTTGAGGTAAGTAACTGCTGTGAAAGGGCTCCACTTGACCCTCTTTTCTGCAAACCTAAGATTGTGAGTCAATCTTCAATTAACCTCTTCTCCCAGATTCCACTCAATGCAAAAGGTTTTATTCTGAAGGCGGGAAAGCTCTTTTAGGATTACCTTTGTGATGGTATTGATACCAAATCAGAATCAGTCAGTGCTCTTTCTGTGCCGCCAGAGATACGTGGTCCGAGTCGTCAACTGGACGTAAAATGTCAGGATGCAGGGGAAGACTGTCCCTGGGCGCGCCCCTCCCCAGCCTCCCGAGCCCCGCTCCCTCATCTCCTTGGGGCAACGGCAAGGAGGCGTCAGTATTTTGCTTAGAAATTCTGTTAAAATAATGAGCACCACCCACATCTTCTCTGTTCGCTTCTACTGGCTTTCAACATTTCCAGTCCGACCCACACGCCATCTTTGTTGGCCAAATGGTACATTCTCCCGCAAAGGGACAGACAGCAAACCCTAGGGAGGTCTATTTTTGGAAAATTATTAAGCTCGTATACCAACCGTATTTTTATCCCAAATTAATTTTTTCATGAGCTAATAGGTCAGTTGGTTCTGCTCAGGTCAACTGCCAGGAAAGGGGGTTGTGGGGGGGGGGCGGTGGGACCGGGGGAGACACGAAGACCCAAGTGAGATGATGCAGATAGCTGAGTGCATGTCATGATGCTGAGGGCGTCTGCTCCTCCAAGGAGGATGCGTCACGGAGATATTGATTTGCTTGGTCTGTGTCCTCTTTATATTAATGAAGCAGTGACTTTGATATTCTCCAGAATGTTCCTGATATGCATTCACTGACTGGGGACGGTGAAAGCCACCATTTCTCATCCAAGTAGTTAAGGTATTAATGGGCAGTGATGAAGAGGGTGAGGTGGGGAATTGTGGAGGGGGTGGATAAATAAATGATGGCATAGCCATGAAGGAATATTATGCAGCCATTAAAAATACATATGCAAAGAATATTTAATGACATGAAAGATGCTCACAATATAATATTAGGTTAAAAAAACCTAGAACTTAGAACTGCATATTTAGGACAAGCCACATGTTGAAGGAGGATCAGAAGAAATACACCAAAAGTTTCCTTCTTTATACACATAGGGATTTTCCATCTTCCCTGCAATTTGCCTTTATCCCTTCTAGTTGAAAATTTTTCTTTATTTTAAAACCTTTTTAAAGTACAAAATAAAACATTCTCCATGTAAAAATAAATTCAAATTATATTGTAAAGGAAAGCTGTACCCTGCTAAAACTATTGTTAGTCATTTGATATATAGTCTCTAGAACTTTATATATAATATGTATATATATATAATATCTATTTACCTATGCATATACATGTGCGTACCTATATAAATGTATGTATAGATATTACACATATGATAACATATATAGGTATGTGTATATATATGAATTTTAACACTAAAGAGAAAGTAATGAGATTAATATATATGTGTACATGTTATTATTCAGATTATTTTATGAGCATATCATCAGGCTGCTTTTCATATTAAACATTGTTTAATTTTTTTTCTGAAAACACAAGCAATTCATGTTCAGTGCAGACCACTGAACCACGCTTTTCCCCTCGGCTCTCACCTCTACATGCCAGGTTCATGGGAATGGCTGTGACCATCCACTCAAGAGCTTTCTTCTGATTGAGGAAGCAAGGTAGGCACAGGCCAGAAGGGCCTGAGAGTAAATGACCCTGGTAGCCCTCAATCAGTATCACCCTAAGCGGGGGCGTGTTCTATCCCAGGGGCTTCTCCAACTTCTACGAGCAGCAGAATAGCCTTTGTGTTTTGGGGGGGCTTTTCGGCTGTGCCACAGCATGCAGGATCTTAGTTCCCTGACCAGGGATTGAACCCGTGCCCCCTGCAGTGGAAGCACAGAGTCCTAACCACTGGACCACCAGGGAACTCCCAGGGCCTTTGTGTTTCTACCTGGTTCCCCAGGTGAGTTCCTGCTATGGACTGAATTGTGTACCCCCAACCCCCAAATTCAAACGTTGAAGCGCTAATCCCCAGTGTGACTATATTTGGAGATAGGACCTTTAAAGTGGTAATTAAGGTTGAATGAGATCATATTTTCTAGCAAATAAATGACTTGCACTGGAATCCTTAAGTGGTGGGCAGAATACTGGCCCCCCAAAGAGTCCACTTCCTAATCCCTAAATCCTGTGAATATTTTATCCTCATGGTAACAGGGACTCAGCAGACGTGAATAAGGTAAGGATCTGGAGGTGGAGAGTTTAGCCTGGGTTATCCAGGTGGGTCCAAAGTAATCACAGGGTCCTTACAGGAAGGAGGCAGGAGGCTCAGAGAAGATGTGATGAAGAGGGCAGAGGGACAGGATTGCTGGCTGGAAAGGAACCACAGCCCAGGAAGGCAGGGAGCCTCTAGAACCTGGAAAAGGCAAGGAGCAGATTCTTCCCTAGACCCTCCTGAAAGGCAAGCTCTGTGGATACCTTGATTTTAGCTGCACGAGACTCATTTGGAGCTTCTGATCTCTAAAACCGTAAAAGACTTGTGTTGTTTTACGCCCCCAAGTTTGTGGCAACTTGTTCAGCAACCATAGGAAACTCACACGCCTTCTTATCTCAGGGCCAGCTTTTGGAGGACCCCATCCCAAGATGCAGAATTTCAGTTAATTCCCTTCTGTTCAGTATGGCATCTCCAACTGTGCCTGGCTTCCCACCATGGGAGCTTTTCTACATACCTTACTTATATGGTCAGAAAGACATTCTTTTTCTTTTAAAAAGTAAGTAAAATGATTATAATAGGGGGCGCAAGGGACTGTATTCG
The DNA here is from genome assembly GCA_004363435.1 of Platanista minor. Taxonomy (NCBI): domain Eukaryota; kingdom Metazoa; phylum Chordata; class Mammalia; order Artiodactyla; family Platanistidae; genus Platanista; species Platanista minor. Next base: position 8,497 of record RJWK010014110.1, read on the forward strand.
TTCACTCCACAGATACTTTGCTGAAGGCTGTGTGTTTAGGGGCACATCAGTGAACAAAACAAAGATTTCTTCCCTCTTAGAGCTTCTGTTCTAGCCATTCTGTTTGGGGGAGACAGATAGTAAGTAGTAAACGTAAGAAGCAAATCAGGTAGGAAGTTAGAGGGGATCCACGGCAATGGAAAAACAGTAAACGTACAGCAAAGGAGGGAGATTGGGGGTGGGGAGGTGGGGGTGAGGACCTGAATGCAAGTGTAAATAGTGTGCTCGGTGTCAGCCTCATTTGAATCATTTATTTCACATTTGCTTGGTGTCAGTTTCTAGGAACTTTACGAATATTACATCATTTCATCTTCCGTATAGCCCTATGAATGAATGCCATTATTATCTCCATTTTACAGATGAGAACACTGAGGCACAGAGAGGTGAAATAATGTTGGCATCATGGGCAAGTGGCAGAAAAGGGATGTGAGCCAAGGTGGCGTGGTTCCAGTCTATCCGCTTATCCTCTATACCAGGGATCCCCAACCCCTGGTACTGGTCCACAGCCTGTTAGGAACCGGGCCACACAGCAGGATGTGAGCGGTGGGCAAGTGAGCGAAGCTTCATCTGCTGCTCCCCATCGCCCCTCATAGCTCACATTACTGCCTGAACCATCCCCCCGTAGAAAAATTGTCTTCCATGAAATCAGTCCCTGGTAACAAAAAGTTTGGGGACCGCTGCTCTATACAACAGTGCCTGATATTTGAGTAAAACCCTCAAGGCCATGAAGGAGTCGGCTGTGCAGGTCTCAGTGAGAAAAGCATTCCCGGAAAAAGGAGCAGCCAGTGCAAAGGTCCTGAGGCAGGCGCATGCCTGGGTTATTTGGCCATCCTGGCAAGGCAGCCAGTGTGGCTGGCAGGGATGAGCAGGGGCATGGTAGTCAGAGGTGTCACTCTGAGGTGAGGACTTGAACTTTGCTCTGGGGAGAGGGGAGAAGTGTGGGATTTTAAGCAGTGTGTGGCTTGCTCCAGCTGCTGGGTTGGGTTGTAGGCTGCCGGGGGCAGGGATGGATCAGGAAAACCAGCTAGAGATGCTGGTGGCTCTGCCAGGATGGCGGCAGTAGGAATGGAGAGGACCAGTGGTGGGATTGCGGACAATCTGAAGTAGAAATGACAGGATTTTCCAGTGCGTGGGAAGTGGAACGTGGGAGAAAGAGAAGCAACCCTGATAGCTCAGAGCCGCGGCCTGAGGAACTGGCTAGAAGACAGTGTTGCTTCTCCACGGAGATGCAGGGAATGTCTGTTTTCTAACAAGTGTGGCAACTCCCTCTGAAGACAAAATCTCAGCATAACACGTTAGAATGATAATAACTGTCTTGCTAGGGAGGTGTTATATCCAAGGGAGAGGGCTTTCAAAGGAGACTGGGATAGAAATAATAATAATGATTGCTTGATGCTTTCCATATCCAACAGGCCGGAAGGCCTCTGAGCATGTCAAGAGGAACATCAAAGAACCCAAAGGGTTCAAGGCCAAGACCCAGTTAACCTCCTAAAAGTCAGACTCGGGAGTTAGAAGGAAACCTTTCCTAATTGTCCCCTGGTTGGGAGCTGGGCAAAAGGTACCATAGGACCCCAAGCTCAGACCCAGCTTCCACTGTTAGCCACATCTAGCTTCTGCCCACAACCCATCCACGTGACTGCATGGGAATCGTTCCAACAGTCAAGCCTCTGAGCTGCCACTGTCAGGGAAAGGGGTGGGAATTGTCAATGATTTTTAAATTGGTTACACACAGCATTACTTCTTTCTTTGCAAAGGGGATGGGAAGGAGGAGACATCTTCAAGTTGAACTCTGAGCAGAAGAGACTTTTTATGCCTAAGACACTTAAAACTCCCCTCCCAATCACCACCAAGCTCCAAGAATTCTGATTGTGGCAGAAAAAACACAGCCAGTGAAGACAGTCCAAAATAGGACAAAAATACAACACTCAGAGGAGAGAGACAGCTGTAAGGTCTCACTGTCACTGCCAACGTTTACAGAACATGCGGCAGGGGAGGCAGAGCCTGTCGAGGAAATTAACCCCCTAAGGAAATCAGTACTCACGCATCAGACACTTTGAGTCCATAAAAAGGGATGAAGACTTACTAACAAAGGCTTCAATGCAGGGACAGAAGGCCCAGTTCAGACCTCGTACAATAGAATAATACGGGGGTCTCAAGGGAGGACCTCACCTTGCCAGCCCAGCACAGCTCTGTTGGCTGTGGTTATCCTCTCTTGGCTGTGGTTATCCTCCCATTGGCTGTGGTTATGCTCCCTTTGGCTGTGGTTATCCTCCCATTGGCTGTGGTTATCCCCATGTTGGCTGTGATTATCCTCCCATTGGCTGTGGTTATCCCCCCATTGGCTGTGGTTACCTCCCACTGGCTGTGGTTATTCCCCCCTTTGGCTGTGGTTATCCCCCCGTTGGCTGTGGTTATCTATATGAGTACATAGAATAAACTTTCCTTGCAGGGTATAGCAATCCATGATCATTATGATCTGAATGTGTCCTCCCTAAACTCATTTGTTGCAATCCTAACACCCAAGGTGATGGTATTAGGAGGTGGGGTTTGTGGGAGGTGATTAGCTCATGAGGGTGGAGCCCTCATGTATGGGATTAGTGCCTTTTATATAAAAGAGACTCCACAGAGCTCCCTTGCCACCTTCTCCTGTGTGAGGACAGAGAGAGAAGTCTGGGACCCAAAAAAGAGGGCCCTCACCTGACCATGCAGCCGCCCTAAGCTCAGACTTCCAGCCTCCAGGACCGTGAGCAATAAATGTCTGTTGTTGATAAGCCACCCAGTCTGTGGCATTGGATCAGAGCAGCTTGAATGGACCGAGACTGTGGACTTCAACCATCGCTTTCACCAACTCCAAGAATCTCCAGGTCAAAGAATCCCGCTAGGTACCAATATCCATTCCTTCAGGCAGTCACGTGATGAACATTTACTGCATTTTTCCTATGTCCCAAGCACAGCAAAGTTCACAGTGATGAGATGTCAAACCAGGTATTTTCTCTGACGGTGCCTACAAGTCTAGTTGATGGAAGGGACCGTTTTTGACAAATTGAGTCAAGGTGTTGGTGTCCAGAATGTGATTCCTGAATAAGCAACCATCTCTGACACAGGTGTCTCAACGGGGCATGAGGCATGTTACCCAGGACCATCCCTCCCGGCTTCCCCCATTTGGGGTAATTCTATTCTTTCTCTAGAGGAGGGGCTTGGGTGAAGTGTGGGGAAGCAGTTTCCCCACTTCTTGGCTGGATCCTGCTGATAATCTCTTGCTCCCCCGTTTGTGCTCATGAGGACAGTGTGAGTTTTGGGGAGAGGTGGGAATCTTGAAAGCTTCCTGTTTATCAGTCAATCTGTGAACAAGTATCTATCTATGGCTTACTTTGTGCCAGGCCTGTGCTAAGCACTGTCATGTAATAGGCTCTCAGTAAATATTTGTAAACCTTGTAAAGGGATATAAACCTTATGAGCCTACCTGGGCAGAAAGCCAACTTCCATCTCCAAGTGTTTCCAGACATCTTCCCTTGAAGCGGTGTCTTGGGAGAGAAGGCAGTGGGGCACCCAGGACAGGAAGGGATGAGACCCCGGGTTCTCTGCACTGTGTCCTCACGCTGGGTATTTGCCAGGCTTGCTATGGCAGTGATGTCCCTCCCTCCCTGTTAGTTTCCCATCCCTCCAGGAAAAACACTCCAGCCAAGGGTCTTTGTAAGTATCATCTCTCAGCTCCAGGCTTCACCCCTAAGCCTGACTCCTTGCCAGCACTCGGGCCTCAAGTGCCTGCTCAAGTGAACTTGATCTGCATGTTTGACCAGCCTGTCACATGGGTCCCAAGTCTCATGCTTTAGAGCTGATGGATCACATCTTGCTGGATAGGTGCCCACACCTGGGCAGACGCATATACATGCAGTCACACTCAGTTATAAATATCTATAGAGTGCAATACCAAATAATTGTGGGACATATTTCACCCTGCCTGTTGAACACATTGCAAGAAAGGAATTGATCCCTGCTGCTTCATTTATTAGATGGTGTAATACCACAAAAATCGTTTCCACAATATCCCAAACTAAATCATTTATTCTTGACAAAAATCCAATAAAGAGCTCAATCCTTCTCCATAGGCAGATAAAGCAGAGATTAATGGGTCTGCCTAGATCAAAAAATGCCGGGAAAATGAAAGCAAGATAGAGAGAGAGGGCCCCACCCTCCTCCTCACTTCCCCAAGGCTGCCTGGGCTCAGAGTTTTATTACAAAAAGCCGCCTAAGTATTACAGGCTAATCCGTAAATCCCAGCCTCGTAAAATATGTGACGGATTTGTAAATTGTGCCCTTTACAAATCTGATTGAACTTTTTCTTTTTGCTGGGGGTTTTGCCTTTCTCCTGTTTCTCTTCTCCTCACCTCTCCCACCACTCCTGGACCCCAGCAGCCCAGGCTGTCATTCCTGATGAGCTCAGCCCCCTCTTTGACAACCCCCCACTCTGACTTGACTCATGGAAGGTGGAGATTTTGGGGGGACCCAAGAGGCTGAAAACACTATCAGTCTCTTCTCATTCTCTGTCTACAGGGATATCAGATTCAGGTGTGGTCAGGGTGTGAGCCAGACGTGGCGGGTATCAGGGGCTTGGGGCATACTTGCAGCCAAGTGTTGGCCTGGTAAAAGGCTGCAGGGGCGGGGGTTATACATCATTTCTAGTGGAGAAAGGAGGGGATCAAGCTGGTGGTCCTCAGAGCCACAGACGAGCTGTCTGGAAGACACTTTGCAAGCAGCTCTCATCCTGCCCTTGGACTTGAGCCTTAAACAACCTTAAAACCCCCATGGCAGGTGGGTCTCCAAGGCCCATCAAAGTACCCATCCCACACTCTGTGTGCATCCCATCTAGGAGGACCAACCATCTCCGTTCTCCCGGGACCGGGCGGGGGGGCTTTCTCAGATGCAGGGCTTTCAGTGTTAAAACAGAAAAAAAGTCCCAGGCCCACTGGGATCAGTCATCTCCTCTGCATCCTCTGCCAGAAAGTTCTGGTCCGTCTGCTCAGGCCGGCTTTTCTCTTTCTTTGCCTTAAACCACTTCCCTCACAGGGTCTGGGCCCAGCATCCGTCACTTACTACCAGTGCACATTGGCAAGTTGCATAGCTTTCCTCAGCTTCAGTTTCCCCATATGAAACACGGGGATAGAACTAACTACTTCGTAGCATGGTTGTGCGAATTAGAGGGATAATGCAAGTGAAGTGCTGAACGGTCGCCGGGAAGGGAGTGAGCCCGTGGCAATGTCACCATTGTCACCATCATCAGGATTGTCATTCGAATACATCTCTTTAAGCAAAAAGGCCGTGAGAAAAGGAAGGGACAGGTGAAAGGCCCTCCCGGAAGAAGTGACATCTTTCCCTCACCAGCTCACAGCAAACGCAGCCCCTCCACCCTCCATCCGAGCACTGGCTGAAGCCCAGATGTTAAGTCTTTAAAGAAGCCACTAATGCAGGCAGCTGGGATGCAGATGATGAGCTGGGACCAGGGCCTTCTGCTTGGCACTGTAGGCCTTGCATAGTTTTGATGCCGTGGAGCCGCATCCCAGCACCCCAGGAAAATGACTGCTTCCTCTCCTTGAAGATTTCCAAAGGCAGAGGAAAGAGGGAGTTGTGACGGTCGCCCTGGCAACTTTACTCACGGCCCTCCCCACCCTTCGCCTGGAAACTGGGCTGGAGAGGGGGCGGCTCCCGGGGGTGGGGGTGGGGGGCCGCCAGCAGTCTGGAAGGGCATTTTGCAGGACAAAAGAGTAAAGCTCCTGAGAACAAGAGCGCCCCTCCCTGAGTCCCAGCTCATCCCCATCGAAGTCCCTGGATGCAATTGTCCCGAAAATTCGGCTGCTGGGAAGTTCTTTCTGCTGTTCCACCCGCATCCTTTCAAAGGAGAAAAGGGTGCCTTTGGAGCAGAAAGTGAAAGGCTCAACCCAGCTGCTGACCCCGCCGATCGGGTGCTTTTACCAGGCCACACGACCCTAGTGACATTGCATCTTGCTCGGGTCCTAAGATGGACCTCCTGCAGTCCCCGGGATGCGTGGGAAAACAAAGATGCAGGGGAAGGACTGGGTTAGGTTCAGAAGAGATGAGAGCCTCTTGGCTGGTCCCACAAGAACCACAGAGAATCCAAGCTCTTGGGGGTCACAGAAAATAAGTGCAGAAGCTGTAATGAGGCAGGTGATCCAGAGGGTCAAAGAGCAGCTTGTGGAGAGGGCTTTTGCTTTCCAGGCACATTCTAGAAGAAGTGGGGCTCCTGTCTGCTGGGTTTGTAAAACCAGGAGAGTGGACCACGTGACCTCAGGCTGCTCCCACGGAGCTGAGATGCTTGCTGCCCTTTTGTCCCCGGGAACAGCCAGTCTGCAGTGTACCCCCCTCTTCCCTCATTAACCTTTATCCCCCTGTTTCCTGCTGGGGTTTAATCCTATTTCCTGCATTCCAGGCATTTAGTCTGGCAACGCAGAGAGCCACTCAGCCGTGCCTTTCCCATGCCCCCGTCTCAGCCGGGAGAGCTCAGAGAATGGCCTCCTGCAGTTGCTGCCCTGGATGGTGTCTCCCCAGTGGTGTCTCCTGCCCTTTTGGTCCCTGACATCAAGATGCAATGATGCAGGTTATATCGTTGAGGTGGTGGTGGTGCCAGTGGTGAGAAAAGCAAATGATGAGCAGTGGGGCGCAGGGGTGGTGCCCGAGTTGTGTGTGTGTGCGTCTGTGCATGTGTGTGTGTGGTTGGGAAGGGGGAGCCCACTACCCTTGTGGAATTGGAGGTGCACCAATCAGTGCAGACATACTCTTTTGTGGGCTCAAGTTTTAGGAGTATTTGAAAATTACTGCGTGGAGATACGTCTCCCTTTCTGGCACTGAGGAGGGGTGGCATGAAAGGGGAGTACAGAAGTATTGGAGGATGGGTTCCCCATTCCCTTGATGTGACGTGATGTCTACCCCTCCACCCACCACTCAAAAGGCCCAAGTTGTCAAGACATGGGATTGGGTCGGTGCAGGGGCGGGCAGGTCTCAGTAGGTGGCACAGCCTGGGGTCTGGGTGCAGGAGTCCCCTTTGGCACAACCTGGTCCCCATTTGCAGCCCCTGCTGCTGCCCATTGGGGCCCAGAGAATGACCACCCAAGCTCCATTGAGATCACATGGATCTGGTTCCCTCGTGGAGGATTTTAAAGGAAGTTTGCAAAGGCAGTTTGCAAGCCCCAGGGGCACAAGAAGCAAGGCTGCCATCACACCAAAGCTCATCTGTGTGGGGCTCGGCAACTTGGTCTCCATGAACCCCTGTCATCCTCCCACAAGGCCTATTGTCAGAACCCCAGAGATGCAGGCACTTGGGCCGCAGGCAGCGCCTGGAGGACCACTGGACATGAGGGCGGAGGCACCAGCTGGACCAAATCCAACCGAGTCAGGGGGAGCATGGCAGTAACCCCTTACTTATTGGACTCCATCCAGCCCCACAGTTGCTGGGTCTGCTCAATATTTCATTCTTGTTGCACCTGCCCAGGCAGCAGAGCTGCAGGCATTTTTGATAAATGGATTGAAAGGTTTGTCTAGTTTTGCTGAAGCTTCTGTAAGTGCCTCTGTATCTTCCACTGAAATTATATTTCTCAACTTCCTACGGTGATTTCTCTCCCCCAGCGACTCCTCTCTCTCTGTCCGCTGGCTCTCATGTACTCTCTTCCCTTCTCCCTCTCTCAGGCACACACACACACACACACACACACACACACACACACACACACATGCACATGCACAATATGCAAAGGTACATATATCCACACACTCACAAACTTACTTGCACACATGATGACTGCAGGCACCGACATACGAGGAACCAGAGAATGAATCTTCCCATTGATAAGGAAGCACACAAAACAGCCATGCACAAGGGCACACACCCTCATGTGCACAAATGCAGATCCCGTGAAATCCCCAGGCTGCCTTTTCTGAGCCCATCTGGTCTCTGAGTTGTGAATGGGTGACCCCGAGGGAGGGCTGCAGAGATCAGAGGCTCACCCAGAGCAAGGGTGGAGAGGAGTGGGTAGCCTCCAAGAAGAAGGAACCCAGTGATCCCCGCCCCCGCCCCCAGGGAGGCTTCGAGAAGCCCCCCACCCCACAAGCTGGCTGTCTCTTCCAGCCTTCCTACTTCCATAGCCGCCTGCCCAGCCCTGGCGGCACCCCCAGGCCAGCTGGAGGCTTCCTCCCAACCATGTCTGAAAGAGCTCAGGAGCTGCTGCACCTAGCTGCCAGCCTTTTCCATAAATAACTTGCTGGGCCTGGCTCCTTGCTCTCCTGGTGATGTCATTGGCGGTTGGCCCAGCCGGTGAGGTCACAGGCTTCCCTTCCCTCTGCGCTCCCTCCCTCCCTCCCGGGTGGAGCGCGAGACCCTCATCACAGAGCCTGTCTGTGTGCCTCATCCTGCTCCAGCCCAGCCAGGCAGTTGATGTAGGTTCTCCGCCATCTGGGACCAGCTGCGTGGTGGTGCCAGACACAGCCTTCCCCCTCTTTGTCGCCAGTGACAGCCTCCCCACTTTCCATCTCCTCTCGTCACGATGTAGATTCTAGGTGACAGCAGACTCGCCAGCTACCAGGGCCGTGGTGAATGGCTGGCACCTAGGTGGATCCTGGCTCAGCTCCAAATCCTGGGCGAGCTCCAAATCCAAACCGACGAGCTGTGTGACATCAGGCAAGCGACTTAACCTCTCTGTGCCCCCTTTATCTCATCTTTAAAATGGAGATAATAATAGGACCTATATCTCAAGGGTGGTTGCGAGGCTTACCTGGGCTCATGCATGTAAAACACAGTGCCTCGCCCATTAGAAAGCAGTGAATGAACTGATTCTGTGATCACATCTCTATGTCCGTAGACGGTAGGAAGTGCCCGTGTGTTGGGGAGAAGGGGGCTCTAGCTTTGGGTCTTTTCAAATATGTGATGGGCAGAAGCATGCGTGGTCTCTCCACCATCGTGGAAGCTGCCACTTTCCCCGGTGGACGTCTCCCAGGCTCCTCACTCTAGGCTAATGGCTTCCTCGGCTCCGTCCCAGAACCATGGTCTTGGTACTGGCACTGGGAAGAGCACGGCTATTAGAGGCACCTCGGAAGTAGGTTCTGTAGGGGGCGCTCTGAGACCCCACCCCCTCCAGCTGTCCAACTCCCACCCCACCCCGCAATCACCTCCAGCTGCTTCCCTCCCTGGTCAGCACGAAAGGAATCAACACAAACGAGCACCATAAGACAACTTGACCAGCAAGCAGCCCTTGGCCGTTGTTTCCAGATGTGTTTGGAGAGCCACAGGGAAATGGACCATCTCTGGATGCAACAGAGGAGAAGTTTCACTCAGTGATTTTTCTATTCCAGAACCGTCTGATAGGGTAGCCATAGGCCACATGTGGTTAGTGAGCACTTGACATTGGGCTAGGGATGTGCTGCTGTAAGTGTCAATTACACACCAGATTTCCATCACTTAGTATAAAACAGAGAATGCAAACTAGCTCATGAATAATTCCTTTATAGTTATTACATGCTGACATGATACTATGACAGTATTTTGCCTATGTTGGGTTAAATAAAACATGCTATTAAAATTAATCTCACCTGGTTGTTTGTTGTTTACTTTTTCCATGTGGCTAGTGGAAAAATTTAAACTGCATTGTTCTCCCCATCCTGAGGATTCTGACTTGGTTAGCGTTGTGCCTTCAGAAGTGGGGGACTGCTGGATTCAGCTAAAACATTCCCCCATATTTAGTGTTCCCGTGGACAGGGCAGCTGAGCTGATAGACATGCCTGCCCACTGCCCAGGACCCTGAGCTCAGCCTTACATATTCAAGAGGGTCTCCCCAAAGTTGGCCAAGACACCCCAGGACACCAAGCCTCCAGTGCCAGGCGGCCCCCTCTAGTCTTGCTGTTGCACCTCCATGGTTTTGCTCATCCTGGAGCCTCAGCCGAGAAGTTTTGCCCCTTATCTCCACCCATGTGGATCTTATTTCATCCTTTTAAAGCTAGGTCAGAAGTCACCTCCTCCACGAAGCCCTCCCAGTCTGCTTCAATGAATGAATCACTCTGGGCACTCATGGAACCTTAGATAGAAAGCCCTATGTGGCAGGCCACGTTTATTCCTATAAATCCTCAGAACAATCTTAGGAGATAGCTACTCTGGTTATGCCTATTTTTGATGTCAGGAAACTGAGGCACAGAGAGATTAGCGTCTTGTCCCAGACAGCAGAGTTTATAGTACAGGAAACAGAATTCCAACCCCCAGAGTCTGGTTCCCTGGCTACACTCTATCTAACATGTCTGATGGCCCCTATCACTGCAAGCATAATTCCTGGTACCCCAAAAGACAGAGGGTCTTGAGAGCAAGAACCCCAGTTTATCCATCACTGTAATCCCCATGGCAACAAGCCAGGTCCTGACACACAGTGGGTGCCTGACAAATGTGGGCTGAATGAGATCAGCCCTAAGTTTACCAGCCTTTAAAGCCCTTGCCTAACTTGCTTTGAAACGGGGCTCCAGCACCCACACCTTCCAGGACCAGCCCACAGCCTCCCACCCCTCACCCTACCCTCCTCTGCTCATCCTCGGCCGGGCTGCCTCTTTCCTGCTCCACCAGGGTCTTCTCTGCCTGTTTAAAACTCAGTGGCTGTCGAGTGACCTCTGTCAGCCGGGAATTAATTCCCCAGGTTACCACTGCATAAAAACTAAACTCTCTTTTCATGGTCTCTACACAGCTTTGCCCTTTCCTTTTATGCAGGTCCCTCTGTACTTCTTGGGAATAAATAAATACAGTGTAACTTTTCTCAGCCTTGATCGGCTGGAGCCTTCAGGGCTGGGTGGAGTCTGGAGTTGCCTGGAACCCCAGCCTCAGGTGGAAGGAAGTTGGGGAGGGGGGCGCATCAGGATCACCCTGTGCCCTTGAGCCTGATGCATTTCGTTCTGGGCCCCCTGGGTCTTCACCCACCAGGCATGGCTCCCTTTTTGGTCCTCAGCTGCCCGCTCCTGCCACACGCTCCCCTGAGAAGCAACTGGGGCCCCTCTATGTACACCTCCTCGCATCTTACCAACTAACCCCTCGACTGTGAAGCGATTAAGAGCAGCTAGAAGGAATGCCTGCTACATTTCAGCGATTAAGAGCAGCTAGAAGGAATGCCTGCTACATTTCAGTTGTGGGTCAAGACCCAGTGCTGATAGAGGCCAGGCCAATGATGCAGGGTCTGTGGCCACCCTGGTGAATGAGGGTCCCTCCCCATGTTCAAGCCGGGACTTAACAGTCCCAGCACAAGCTCCATCTTGCTGGTGCTGGCCCACCTGGGCTCCCCAGGCAGAACCTGACTTGATTCATATGCCTGCTAGCTTGGAGCCAAAGGCCTGTAGTCCCTGATGATGTTTCCCATTGGACAAACAGAGACCATCTCTGTTTTCCTGGTTCCCATGGAAAGATCTATGTGAAGATCCAATACTCTGTTGGAAGAGGGAATGGGAACGATCCTGTCAACCCCATTTTGCAAAGCAACATCCCTGTCGACCACTGTCTTTTTTAAAAAAAAATTCTCCTATATAGTAAAGGATTACCACCAAAAAGCAAGGGCCTCTTTTCCCTTCCTTTCTAGCTTTCTTCTATCTGAATCCAAAGGCAAAAAGCCACCTTGATGGTTTGCCTAATACACACACCCACCTCGAACTGACTAACGAGGAACTCTCTGGTTTTCCGCACATCCTTCTGAGCTAGAAAATTCTAGATCTCCAGCCTAGATCCCTTGGGCTGTCTGGGTTGGATCCAGTGACTGCCTAGGGACAAATAATCATTTCCTTGCTTGGGAATTGTGGGGAGAAGGTATGTAGAGGGTGGACCCTGGGTAAAGAGGCCAGATTTAGCAAGTAAAACTACAGAAGGCCTAGTTAAATGAAACAACAAAACAATGAAACAATGAGTAGGTTTGGGGCATAAGAATGCCCTGTGCAATAATTGGGACATACTTACATTACACCTTTTTCCGTTGTTTATCTGAAATTCCAGTGTATCGGGGCATCCTGTCTTTTCTGGCCAGTCCAGCCCTGGGCTGCAGGCTCAGCTTCCAGACTGGTTGGGGCATCTGTGGATTGTCTGCCTCTGGAGGAAGGTTGAGCCAATAACTACTCCCAGCCGTGACTGGGTGAAGTCTTTGCAGGAAGATGGGGTGAGCCTCGTGCCCCAGGACTGGCTTTTCGGGGTGGTCCAGCTCTGCCCTCCCAACAGAGGAATGAAGCCCACCCCACCCCCACCCCCCTTTCTGGCCTCAAGAACTTCAAAGCCTTTGCTCGCTCGCCCTTGTCTACGAAAAAGGACATGTCCCCACCCTGAATCCAGCTTTCCTTTCTCAGTGGCCTTGGTGGGCTCAGATCTCCTGTGATGAGTTAGTTGCCTTGTATGTGTTTGGCTCGCGGGATGGCAGGGTTCGAGGCGGGTCGTGTCACTTTCCAGCATGCCTTTGAGGTCCACTCCACTCTTCCTGTCGCTGTGTCCATCGGCGGAGAAACTCACAGTTAGGGTGTTTCTATATCCGGGCCTTCCCGAAAGCTACACCTCTGTCTCGCTCCTCGCCACCCTCCACAAGAAAAGTTCCTGGAGATGCGAGCATCTCTCTCCGAGATAATTGCTTAATTAGGGGAAAATTAAACTGCAGCAGCAGCAGCCACTGTGTCATTCCGACTATAAAAGCCTCTAAACCCAGCTGCCTTCGAAAGGAGCTCGCTGCCCACACAACACCCACTCCTGCTCTTCTGGAGCTGGATGTCACTGACGCTGTCGGGGCCATTTGCACACTCGCTGGCGCGCGTACGCGCCTACCTGCACACCACCCTCCGCATCACCTCAGCTGAGCTCTGCGAGACTCTGGCAAGCTGATGGTTTTATCAAAGGCCGAGAGCTGACACGCTCTTCTGTCCAGGGTCAGAGAGTAAATCCTGCAGGTATGATGAGCCATATGGTCCCTGTTGCAACCATTCAAGTCAGCGTCAGAGCACGGAAGCAGGTATAGGCAGTGCATAAATGAACGGGCATAGCTGTGTTCCATCACGACTTCATCAAAACAGGTGGCAGGGTGGATTTGGCCCATGGGCCAGTCTGCTGAGCCCCGCCAAAGGCTCAGTGTTGGGGACACTTAGCCTTTACTGGCTTAGGTGGCTCTTGGTGCCACGGGGCAAGGATCTCTGTCTGTAAGCATCCCACACCCACACCAGCCCAGGGAGTGCTGAGTATGATTTGGCTGCTCTGCCTTGGCAGAGTTGCAAATATGGGTTTTGAGAGGGGACAGCCCCCATCTCCAGTCTTTGCTGTGTGAAGTTGGGTCAGACACTAAACTCAGTTTCCATTTTCTCATCCCCAAATTGACAATGATAATCATTTTTCCTCCCAGGAGATGGTGCACGTGAAGGTGTGTTAGGTCTGGCGTAAGTGCTGAGCGGGTGTCAGCTTCTAGGGGTGATTATAATAGAGTGAGTTTGGCCTTGGTGTTTTGACTCTCAGAGGGGAGTCCTTGCAGGAAGCTTTTAGGATTTTTGTCCCCTTTACTCCCAAATGTATCATAATCCTATCTTCCCTTCTGATAGTGCTTCTGGGGGCCTGCTCTGCTCTTCCAAAGTTTCAAAGAGATGGACTTCCCTGGCGGTCCAGTGGTTAGGACTCTGCGCTTCCACCGCAGGGGGTGCAGGTTTGATCCCTGGTCGGGGAACTAAGATCCCGCATGCCACGTGGCGTGGCCAAAATATATATGTGTGTGTGTGTGTGTGTGTGTGTCAAAGAGAATCGAGTAGCACAGGGGTGGGTTCTGCCGAATGGCAGCACCTCTGGACCCCCTGTCAACAGAGGCAGAAGGTGGCCTGGGCGAGCTGCCTGCCATCCCCTGACGGCTGCCCTTGCTTTGCTGACCTGCCCTGACGGCCCCCAACCTGCAACGGGTGTTGTACCTGCCGGAACGGCCGTCCAACAGGCTGCCCACAGGGGGGCGCTGGAGAGCAAGCACTTGGGCCCCAGCTCCTTCCAGCACCCACATCCTCCTGCGTTCTGTTTCATTCTCCCCTCTTCCTGGGCTGTTTCCTGCCCTCCAAGTGTCCTCCAGACAGGGTCACCCAGCCAGAGACACTCCCCTCTCTCCCCGGGGTCCCAAACAGCCTCCTCTACAGTTGCCGTGGGCTGGGGAGAAACCTTGGACGGTGAAACATCATTGGGTTTTAGAGCCCAGATGTCCGTGCTAAGGTGGGTACTGGGAGAGATGGTGCGCATCTGCATAAGGGCCACTGCTAAACCTGGCACAGATGGGGGCAGAGAGGGAACGGAGACCCCAGTGGTGACTACGAGCAGGAGAGTGAAGCAGAACAGAGCGTAAGGCAACCTGGGGCCGTGGGATCAGAAAGTCTGAAAGCAAGAGCAATTCCAGGCCCTGAGATCCTGGAGGTCCAAATGCTAAGAAATGAGTAGGTTCAGCGGATAGAGATCTTACAGCCGACCCCAGAGAAGCCCTGGGGTGCTTCTGGGGAAAAAAAAAAAACCAAACCGTCGTAATAATAAGGGAAGATAGGATTATGACTGTTCTGTCTTCGAGAACCGTTTTAACCAGGAATAACAGTGCTGAGATTGAGACAGGCAGAACCCTGGCTTGGAGTAATACTTATGCATATTACTGGCTGGCCAGTATATACACAGACACCAGTCCGCTGGGGAGTCCATTCCAATGTGAGCTGAGAAACTGTGCTTAAAACTGTAACTAAGGGATGTCCAAATACCAGCTTCCCTTCAATCGCAGTTAAATATTTCATGTACGTGAAATAAACTGTCGAGTGGGTCATAGGCGAGAACGCGATGGAGGAGGAGGGATCAGGACTCAGATTTAGGGACATGGCCTTGGGGACAGAGGCCCGAGAACCAGGAAGTGGGTAGAGGTGTCTGCTTGGGCTCCCTTAGCTGATAACTCACGGCCACGCCTTCCCGAGGTCTGTCTGCTCCCCCGCTCTCCCTAGCAGCCCTCTTCTCTGCTCCTGGGCTACTGCCAAAGCAAATGGGAGGGACCTTCTGCTGCTCTGACCCCTTCCAGGAGATGCTCCCTCCTGCGGCAATCAGGCCAGCTCCCGGATTTGAGGCTTTGGGGCTAGGTCTGAGCAGGGCCCCTGTCACTGGGGATCTGGCCTTGGATGAAGGCTGTGTGCTTTGATGCTCTTGGGTCTGGGATGCAGATCAGGGCCCAGCAACAGGGCGTTTTCACTGGGCTGGTGCATTACCGCACACAGTGAATCAGATTTTCTCCCACCTGTGCTATTTCTGGGCCTGATCTGCTTGATTCACTGCCCTTGCATCCTCCTGACCTTCAAATCCAGGCCCATCTGCAGCTGCAACTGCCTCCCAGACCTGAGGCAGGGGGAGGTGAATGAGGCCCCAGCTCAGTAACCTGAGCTGGAACTCTGACCTCAGCCCCAATATCTGGCTTCAGATCCTGTTCCCCAAGGAACTAAGCCTTGCATCCCACTTCCAATTTCCCTGCTCTGTACTTCTTGGGCTTTGTCCATCATCACCTTCAGCAAATCCAAGACCATATCACGATTCTGCTACCCACCCCCCAACCTGATGGACCAGGAACTCTGGGGGCGTGGCCCGGCATCCGCCTTTCAACAAGCCCCCAGGTGCTCAGGGCTCAGGGTTGGGAACCCCCGTCTCTAGCACATCCTCCCTGCAGCTTCCAGAGCATTCTTTCTGAAACCCAGGCCACATCCTCTCATTTTCAGCACCAATGTATACACTCTCCTGTGCCTTCAGACTTACTTCTCAATTAACTCGTTAAGCACAGCGTTCAAGGCCTATCATCATCTTCCCCAAACTTTCCTTTCCAGCCTCTCCCGCCCCCTACGCCCAGCCCTTAACAGAAGTTAAGCCTCTGCCTCAACCTGCAAACTGAAACAATCCCCACGTAGGTAGTTTCAGTAGTTGTAGTAATTTTTCCAGTGGGGCCTTCTAAGGGATATTTCCACCTGTCAGTGGACTCCACCTTTAGGTGCATTTGGCGAATAGATGGGGCCCAGGCACAACACAATGGGGCTCTTGCCAGTGGCTCAGGCCCAGGTTGGGAGCCCCAGTGCATTTATGGTGGGGAAGCTCTGGGGTGGCACTGCCCCTTCGGAACTTGGTCCGGACCCTGCTGAGCCCTGAAGCCCCTCCCAAGAACACCACGCCCTGGCAGTCCCTCCTGTGTCCCTCAAAGCCCAGCATCCAGGATCCTTGGGGAAGGGAATGTGCCATCCTCTCTCCATGAGCTCCTGCTGCTCAGCTGTGTCACATTACATCTCCATCATGGTTAAGCACACCCACGCCAAACCCAGGATGATCCACAGGAAAACAGAACCAGCCTGGGTCCCTACTGTAAGTGAGAGCAGTCTGCCTGGCCTCAGAGTCCATGTCACTGGCCCTGCGGAGACACCCTGTGCCCCATTCTATGCCATGATGGAGACCAGCTCAGTCCTCAATCCCCATCTCCCACTCAGGTCGCCTAGCAACCTAGACAGGCAGCCAGCCTGGCCAATCACCTGTGGCTGCTGACATCCACCTGCTTCCCGAGGCTGAAGAAGCCTGAAACTAAGCGCCTCCCCCGCCCCCGTCCACCACCTCTCAACACCACCTGCCCCTTCAAGGCCCCTCAAGAGGCAAGCATGGTAACCGGTGTTTCTCCCCTCACTCTCTGCTCCCCACCCGAGACCCATTCTGCGGCTTAATCTGTGACATTTAACATAAATAGTTTTCTATTCCCAGCTGACCTTTAATGGCTTTTATCATCAGCTGTGGTTCCTGGCAGCCGTACAAGAGCTGCTGCCTCAGTCTATTCCAGCAGAAGGCTCGAAGAGGCCGCATGGTTTTCGCCACGTGAAGCCAGGGGGCCCCTGGAGATGTCTGCCCAGACTTGAGCCTGCCACTCTCCGCCCGGAAATATCGTTCGGTGTTTCAATTAGAATTTGTGGGGAAGTCAGTTGTTGAGTGGTTAGTTATTATGGTAATGGAGACACTCCACATTAGCTGGTGCAGGCCTCTCGTGCTCTCTTCTCATGGCCACTTTTTAACCCCCCAATCCCTCGCCGATGCTCAGTTGCAAGTGGGGCAGGAATGGGAGACAGGAGGCCAGACAAGGTGGATATTGCATCCCACCCCTCCCCTCTGCACCCCTACTCACACTTCCTCCCCCAACAGGCACCATCCCCAGGAAGTGACATGCTGTAATGGCATTAATAAAACTTCCACCCGAAATCACAAGTCACAACCTCAGGCCACCAGAAGCAGAAGCCATTGTCAAAGCCACCGTCACCACCACCCCCCCCTCAGCATCTTTCCTCCTGCTCACAGATGATGTGCTATCATCACAGAAAAGGTCTTACAGGACTTCTTCTGCAGAGGCCCTGCAGATACTGAGGGTTCAGAGGAGTGCCAAACAACCCTTAGGCTGGAGAGCAGGAGAGCCAGGCTCTGGTCTAACCCTTCCAGGTTATCTTGGGTAAGTCACATGACTTCTCAGAGCCCCAGCCCCTCCCTGAGTAATGAAAGTTTGGGTCAAGGGTTTCTGACTGTTACCCTGCTCCAGCACACCTGAAGAGCATGGCATTCCCTGATCAGGGGTGATGGTCTGCTATGGACTGAGTTGTGTCCCCCCAAATTCATGTTGAACTCCTAACCCCTAATGTGATAGCATTTGGAGATGGGGCCTTTGGGGGTGGGTAATTCGGTTAGATGAAGTCATGGGGGTGGGGGGACTAGCGCCCTTATGAGAAGAGATACCAGCTCTCTCTTCCCCCAAACTGCTCCCCACCCCGACTCAGGGTTGCACAAAGAAGAGGTCGTGTGAGCCCACAGTAAGAGGGTGGCCACCTACAAACCAAGAGAAGAGGTCTCAGTAGGAAACGACCTTGCTGACACCTTGATCTTGATCCCTCCAGGACTGTCTATCATTTAAGCCCCCCAGTCTATGGTATTTTGTGATGGTAGCCTGAGCTGACTAAGCTAGAATCCATTGCAGCAGAAATTCTCCACCTCAGGCAGGCATATATCAAGGTCTGGAGTGGGGAGGTCCTGATACCCTGGTCCTCCCTGTCCCCCGATGCCTGGTCTTCTCTGTCTGGGGGAGATGCTCTCAGAGTTGACTTCCAGGCTTGCTTTCAAACATTCTTTCCCAGACATCTCTTCCTCCTCCGTTACCCAGGCTAGAATGCAGACAGCAGGTCAGCAGACAACTGTGCTGTGAACAACGGAGCTCGTAATCCTGGTTCCAGCCCTTTCCATCCAGGTGACCTGCAGCAAGTCACCACCGAGCCACCGAGTGCCAGTTTCCTTATCTGATAACATCTGGTGAGGATGAATAAGCTCACGCAAGAGATGCGCTCCACGCAGGGCTTACGAGATATAAGTGCTCAAGAATGGGTCTTTATTACTGCTGTTATGATTCCAAAGACCATGGTGGGGCGTGCAGGCAGAAAACCGAAACGCACACAGTAGCTTCTTTTTCCTTGAGATCTGGTGGGTATTTGAGGAGGGAGAGAAAAAGAGAGGCAGGAACCAAACAGGAGATGAGAAGGGGCAGAATGAAGTGAAGACAGCTAGGAAGGAAAAGTGAGAAGGGAAATCAGACGATGAGAGAAAAAGAGAAAGAGAGAGAATGAACAGGAGAGAAAGTTGCCTGCTCAGGAAGGGCTGTGCATGGCGGGGTCGGGAGGCCACGGAGGGAGAGGTGCTTAATGGGTTTTCTTCTGCTCAGCTGTGCCAACAAAAAATAAAATGAATCCGAGGAGCCCTGACAAGGCCACCAAAATGCAGTGCTGACACACAGCTAGTGAAGGCAGCTGCGGCAGTCTTGGGCCCCTTGGAAAGTATCTTCCTGACCACCACCTCGGTGCCATAATCGCCTCCACGCAGCGGCTCTCATTCTTGGGGGAGGGGTTGCTGGAGAGCCACTGGGTTTGATTTCTTTAATCTTTTGACACTGCCTGTCGCAGAGGAGAGTGTAACTGGGACGCCCTGTACCTTCCCAGCAGCTCGAGCCGCCCACGCCTCGCGAGATGAGAGCCGGTGATGCCCCAGCTGCCAGAATGGGCTGGCCTTTTAATTGGCTTATTTGCTTCTCTTGGAGTCTGTCTTGTTTTTCAAGGAATGAAGCGAATCCCTGGACCTCTGTGGGGATTGCCTCTCTCAAAAGGGACCAGGGACCCTGCCGTGATGCTGCTTTGGGGGTGGAGTGGCAGTGACACCATCAGTGGCCCAAAGCCCCAGCTGCAGAACTGTCTACCCACCAGTGGCCCGAAAGCGTGCCTACCTGCTCCTTGGTGCTCCTCTTGGCCACAAAGACTGGGCCACTTGTAGGTCTGAACTCCCATCCCGGGAACCTGCCCCTTGCTATAAAGAACTAACTGTGGAGCAAGGTTCTGCTTTTTTGTGGGGAAGGTAGGGGTCAGCCTCTTGTCTTCCACAAGCCCCTTGGGCTGGCCAAAGGGATGCAGCAGGGAGGGTTTTATCTGGGCAGAGCATTTTACAAAGGAATTTCCCCAAAGCAGGGTGGGGACTAGGGTGAGGCAAGTGAGGCATCCAGGATGAAAATTTTAAGGCGGCCTCACTCTCGGGGCTCCTGCAATTACAGGGTTGGCACCTGAAAGTGGTCAAGGCCTTCAATTTGCACACTGGGCACCTCCCTCTTCTCCAGAGTCCTAGCCCTGCCCTAAAGAAGCCAGATGGGGTGATCTCTACTTCCTTCTTTTGAGAAGTGTTCCAAAACTGAGCCACAGACGTGAGGGAAGCTGCCTGGGAAAGGGAGGGGGCAGACTCCTTACACGTCTTCTGCAATGCACCCCCAGGTTCCCCACCAGGTTCCCAGGGGTCATGGCCACTGTCCCTGCCTGGTGCAGAGTCAGGGAGGATTCTGAGAAGAGGAAAGGATGCACAGTGGTGAATTTCTTTTCCCTAGGAATTATTCGCTGCATTATTCACAAAGTATCGTAATGCACGTGGATGGTGCCCCTGGCGCTGGGCAGTGGACAGATTCTGTGGTTACGGGGGGTATTCCCAGGCAGAGCACACAAGCCTCCATGTCCCTGCCGTGGGCCTCAGCCTCTGGAGGCTGAGGGTGAGTCTCGCCAGCATGGTGCCCTCCAGGCTTCCTGAGGGTGGTCCCCTGCTGCCACACCCGGTGGCAGGTCACTGGAAGTTTATGTACCCTTCCTCCTTCTTGCTCCCCGTCTAGGGCTGCGCTCATCATCTGTACAGCTCTTTAGCAATTTGCAAAGCAGTTTTTACCTCCCCTTCAACTGGACCTTCACAGTGACCTTGACGTTCTTTCATTAGCCCCATTTAAAATGATGAACTTGGGGCTTCCCCGGTGGCGCAGTGGTTGAGAGTCCGCCTGCCGACGCAGGGGACGCGGGTTCGTGCCCCAGTCCGGGAAGATCCCCCGTGCCGCGGAGCGGCTGGGCCCGTGAGCCGTGGCCGCTGAGCCTGTGCGTCCGGAGCCTGTGCTCCGCCACGGGAGAGGCCACAACGGTGAGAGGCCCGCGTACCGCCAAAAAAAAAAAAAAAAAGGTGAACTTGCTCAGGGACCGAGTAAGCTGACCCAGGCCGCGTGGCCTGGAACGGGTGCTCAGGCCTAGAATCCCTGTCCCTTCCTCAGGACAACTGTTGCTCTGCCTTTGCCAGGCATCTTGGACTAAATGTCCAGCAGACGTGCCCAGTGAGTTTCAGGGGCAGAAGCAGTGAGCCACGGGCACTTTGTCCAGGCGCCCAGAGGAAGTAATCAGTGAAACACCGGCCTTGCATCCTGGCAGAAAACTTGCCGAGAAGCTCAAGGAGAAAAACAGCAGGTGTGCAGAGGCCGCGAGGGGCCGGGAAGCGAGTCTGCGGGTTCCCTGGTGCCGCTAGGTCATCACCCTCTCAGGCTGCAGAGCTGCGACCTCTCTGATTTCACTCACAGTCAGCTCCTACCCGCCTGAATGTCTCCTTCCTGGAGAAAGCTCACCAATGGACACACCCGTTTCTCAGTCTCCACGGACACGGGGCTGGCATCGCTTCAGGCTCCGTGTTCTGCGCTTTCTAACCCGGTCCGGTCCATGGGACAGTGAGAACTCTCCAGCTCTTTCTCCCGGGTTGGCCTCCGGTTCGGACGGCCAGGTGCCTAGAGCATCCGGCAGGATGGGCTCATCTGAAACCGCTTGAGAAGCCCCAGGGGATGGCTCTCCACCCGAGCTGGCGAAGTGAGCCTGGGCCCCCGCGTGTGCCAGACTCGTGAGGATAAATGCCACCTGTGGCTGCTCAGGCTCCGGGGCAGAAGTGCCTCTGAGCTGTGCTGAGATGACTCTTGTCTCTGCTGCCAGCTACAGCCGTATCCATCTCAGGGTGCATGGGGGCCCATCCACCCCTGGTCCTCGGGCCTGGTTCTTAAGCCCACCTGGGTTTATTTCTCCCCCCCCCCCCCCCCACTACTTACTGGTTGACCTAAAACCGGTGACGCAACTTCTCTGAGTGTAGGTGTCCTCTTCTGTTAAGTGGGAATAATGATGGGACCTCCCACCTCACCAGTTGTCATGAGGATCAGACAAATAATTGATGGATAGAAAAGTACTGTGTATCTGTTAAGTGCCTCACAAAAGTGGCTGCTGTCAATGTCATTACTGTGTATTAGAAGGGGTGGGCTGGACAGCACCAGTCCCCTCTGCCAGGGACTCACCTTTCCGACCGCCCCCCCCCACCTTCAGGATCCCACCAATGACCAAGTTGCCGGTCACGATGCTGAGATTCATTGCTATTGCTATGGGTTGAATTGTGTCACCCCCAAATTTGTATGTTGAAGTCCTAACCCCCAGGTCCCCAGAATGTGACTGCATTTGGAGATACGACCTTTGAAGAGGTAATTAAGTTAAAACAAGTTCATATGGGTGGACCCTAATCCAGTAAGACTGGGGTCCTGGGGTCCCTTTAAGAAGAGGAAATGTGGACACACACACAGGGACAGCGAGAAGGTGGCCATCTACACGCCGAGGAGAGAGGTCTCGGGAGAAGCCAACCCTGCCGTCACCTTGATCTCAGTCATCGGGCCTCCAGAATTGTGAGAAAATAAATTTCTGCTGTTTAAGCCGCCCAGTCTGGGGTACTTTGTTATGGCAGCCCTAGGAAACGAATATGGTTATTACCACCGTGCTTTCAGGGGATGCTCATTCTATAGGGCATCCACTGGGTGTTGTGTCAAAACACGGCTCATTGTCCAACACATTTGGGAACCACTGGGTTAAGCAAAACTACGCGGATTTCTTGTTTACTGCCAGACTCCTTGCAGCCCGGACCATGCTCACGGCTGCTGTGACTCGCTGTCAACAGGGGGCAGGCTAGGCGGCATTTCCTCCCTTTCTGGACTTACTTGGGCATGAAACTCTTCCACTGCAAAGCAGCCAGGAGATTTGTGTTCTGGACAGCATCCTTTCTGGCATTCAGGAGATTTCTGGCTCCAAGGATCATTCTGTATCAAGGACTTGCCTTCTGTCCCCTCCTCCCCCTCCCCCTCTCCCTCCCACCTGCTGGGGGTCAGTCGGGGGAAGGTCCAGGAGCTTGGGCCGGCAGGGGTGGGGCAGTGGGGTGGGGGACCCTGGTCCCGTGCCCCCTGGCTGCTACCGAGAGAGTCGCTCTCCCTATCAGACAAGCAGCAGGGCCCGCCAGAGCTCTCTGTTTTATGGCCCTCTCATGTGTGAGATCGTTGCCCATTAGGGAGAAGCTGTCAGTGCGAAACAGATTTCAAGACATACTTTCTACTCCGGGTTTATGAATAACCCTTCCGATCATTAAAACCAGGGCATTTTTTTAAAAATCCAATTTCTTTCCCACCTCGAAAACCATTTGCTTTGTTTCCTGCCTTCTGTGTTAGGAAGGGAGGCTGCAGCCTGGAACCTTCCAGAACCCTGGCTGCAAAAACCTTGCCCACCCAGAAAGAGAGCAAGCCCCTCATCTGATAATTGCATTTTCCCTGCAATTATCTGTTATCCATTTCCCATAGAGCAGCTGTGTATTTCTGAGGGAAGCTATCCTCTTTATAATCAGACAGAGCTGGGCAGAGCCCTGTGGATCAGGCCAGCGTCCTCGAGGAACGATGGGAGTGACCCAGGGAGCACGAGTGGGGCCACGGGGGGTGGGGGGACATTCCCTTCTCCCAGCAGGGAGATTTGGGAAGGTGCTGATTTGGGTTTGGCAATCCTAAAGCCAGGCATAAATCCACGAGTAAAAGAAAGGAAAACTATTGAGTAGGCAAAAGGGCATGAAAAAATCTCCCTTTCTGGCTCCCTCCTCACCAGCCACTCAAGCCGGCGCTTCTAGAAGAAGCAATGTATCCTCCACCTCCTTAGCTTCGTGCGGCCTCATTGCTCTGCAGTAAAACCTGACGAGAGATTCATCTCTCTGCCAGGAACATGTGCCCTGGTCCACCTCTCATTAGCCCACCACAGGGACAGGCGTTGTTCGTCTTCCTTCTGGCTCAGCTTGCAGCCTCCAAAGCACAGGTGAGGGGCACCTTGCCTGACTCTGTGATCAGATGAGGCACGGAGGTCCCTCCCCAAAGCTGGCACCCTCCAAAGTCACAGTTTGTTCACTGTCTCAGGCCAGGCCGGAGTGGCCAGTGTCTTCTCAGCAGGCAGGACAAATCCCCCAGGGGGATGGAACTGCGGGGGTCTGGGCCAGCCTGCTCCATCCCTCCCGAAAGCCTCCTTCCTGGCCACCTGGCCCTGCGCCGTGCTCTGGAAATAGCCGTGAGCCAGACACCCTCCCTGTCCTGGAGAAGGTCAGTGTCCTGGAGGGAAAGGGATGCAGAAACAGCTGTTTACAAGACCTCTCAAGTAATAGGAGGGAGGACAGGAACGACCAGGAGCCCGGAGGAGGAGGGGACTGGCTACTGGAGGCATCTGGGAAGTGACTGAAGAGAGGGTACATGAGCTGGGCCTTCATCCAGCAGCAGAAAGGACTGGCTTCCCTTGTGGCACTAACGCTCCCTGAAATGACCACATGTGTGTCCTGGGACTCAGTGGTTGTCCTTCCATCCCCCTAAAATGCCTGAAATCTCCATGCTCATGAGATAAACTCAATGGAACCACAAGGCCTTTGTCTATTTGGTTCATCTGTGTGTCCCCAGGGCTTAGCTTGGTGCCTGGCACAGGGCAAGTCCTCAAAAAGATGCGTGGAATGCTTGGGAATTGAGGCAGAGGGAAGTAAGGCAAGTGGGAGGGGCAGGGTGAAATGGCTCTGGCAGAGTGCCAAGTCCCTGCCCCCACCCACCCACCCCCCGCCACAGGAATCTTCTCCACGCCTCCCACCCGTGCAGGTACCAGGAGGGTGTTGCCAAGAGATCAACGGCCCTGAATTGTTTCCCTTTACAACTCCAGGTGGGGCTGCTGCCACGAGGGGCCCAGGTGAGTCCCAGGCTCCGCCCTCCCTGCCAGCAGGAATGGGATGGAGAGTAAGAGCCGCTGGCTGCCCCTGCACCCTCTCCATCACCTGCGTGGTCCAGCCCAATATCTCGGGTGCCACTGGGCTCCCATTTCTGCCTCTATTAAGCCATGGTCCGTTTTAGCTCTCATTTGTAAGTGGGCCTCAGCCCAAGCAAAAGATGCAGCAGGAATCCGGCCTGGTTCCCAGACGCTTAATTGGAGCCGGGCTCTTCATTACCTGCACACCTGTTTCCCAGCACCATATGGTCTGAGGTAAATAGACTGTAATTGTTTATCCAGACTCAATGCTGCAGCAAGGGAGGGAGTGGGTACGGGGGCCGCAGCCCCCAGCTCTCCCGCCATCCTTCCCGCTGCCGATCTCTCCCCTTCCCCAGGCTGCTGAAGGACAGAACCCCCCTGCAAAAGGTGAAAGAGTT
Organism: Platanista minor; assembly: GCA_004363435.1. Lineage (NCBI taxonomy): Eukaryota > Metazoa > Chordata > Mammalia > Artiodactyla > Platanistidae > Platanista > Platanista minor. The sequence goes on from RJWK010014110.1 coordinate 33,417, forward strand.
TGCAGCTGTGGGAGCAGAGCCAACTTCCACATCCGGGGCCCACTTTGGAGCAGCTTCTCCACTGACTCCAAGGAAAGGACCCTGCCCGGCCGTGTTAGCTGTCATGAGCTTGGCAGCCTTGCCTCTGCCCGGCTGGGCCGGCGGGCAACTCTCAAGGCCTGGGCTCATTTATCCCTTCCCCTTGGAGGCTGAAGGATGTCTGACAGGCCTGGGCTTCGGGGCCTGGCAGGCCTGTGCTGGATCTTAGTCTGCCAACCTCTTAACTCGGTGGCCTTGAGCAAGCCTGAATATCTCAGAGCCCTGGCTACCTCTAGCAGAAATAAAGGCAGTGACTTCTACATCCCAGGGGTAGAGTGAACATTTAAGGGGTGCATCCACAGGTCGGGCATGCTGCCAGGAGTTTTAGACCTAGGACATAGCAGCTCTTGGAGCAGGGACTTTGATTAGTCACCCTTTACCGATGAACACATTGAGGCTTAGGTGGGTTAAATCACTTACCCAGGGCCACCCAGCCAGAAACAAGGGGAGCTGGAATCCTACCCCAGCTCCGTTGACTCAGGAACCCAAGCTCTTGACCGCCACGCTAGATTCACATTAGGAGATAACGCATAAAAGAGGCTGGGCCCGGAGTCAGGAACACAGAAGGGGATCAGTAAGTGCCCATATCCCCTTCTCTCTGTCCTTCCTGCTGTGAGCAGAGCTCTCCCGCACCCCAGCTCAGCCTGCGCAGCCCAGCATCCAACTTCAGGCTGCTCACGTGCCCTCCCCCCAAGAAAAGTATACACAGGGTATCCCTGCCCCCTCCCCAGTCCCCTTGTCTTTGCTCCCCGGACAGCCTGCCAGGGAGAGGTGGTCATTCCCCAAGGCATGGCTAATCCCTGGTTGCTGGCAATGCAGGCAAGGCAGACAAAGGAGAAAGATGGCTAGCAGTGTCCCAGACAGAGGTAGGCTCCTGACCTTGGAAGAAGTCCGAAGTGTTGATCTTAAGAAAGAACCAGGGGGCTTCCCTGGTGGCGCAGCGGTTGAGAGTCCGCCTGCAGATGCAGGGGACGCGGGTTCGTGCCCCGGTCCGGGAAGATCCCACGTGCCGCGGAGCGGCTGGGCCCGTGAGCCGTGGCCGCTGGCCCTGCGAGTCCGGAGCCTGTGCTCTGCGACGGGAGAGGCCGCAACGGTGAGAGGCCCGCGTACCGTGAAAAAAAAAAAAGAAAGAAAGAACCAGGGCCCCTGAGCATTTTCGGGGCTCTGGATGAAAAGAGGGCGCCATGCAGGAAGCAGAGTGCTCAGCACCTGGCAGGGAATCAGAGCCACCAAAGAGCCAGACACTACAACCCCCTGGGGCCTCATTTCCAGGCACAGGAAAAGGGCTCCTTCTCACCATGTCGCTACCTGGGTCCTTTCCTTTCCCTGCCGAGAGCCTGCGCCGCCCCCCTGAGTGGCTCCAGGAGGATGGATGGTTTCCCCAAACCCAAAAGAAGGGATGCTATGTCCTCTTAATCTGCACTGAATTGGTCTTTAATATAAAGAAGGGCTGCCAGGCCTTTCAGCCCTCATGGATCCTTTCTGCAGCAGAGACACCGGCTCCTGCCTGGAGCCTGCCTGGGCCAGGCAGGCAGCCTCATGGTGGGCTTAGATTAGGCTTTACACTGCCTCCCGCCCCCCGGCTCTGCCAGTTGGCAGCAGCTGCCCCTGGGCCCAGGCCTTGGATTGGGCCCTGCAGGAGGCTCGGAGGAAGGATGGGGCCCGACTCCAGTCCTCCGAGACGCTTTCATCCCTCTGGAGAGATAGATGTCAGTTTCCCCACTCTACGCACATGCTTTTCAGACCTTAAAGACAATCCCCCAAGTCAGGCATATGGCTGCCAGAAGCCCGCAAACCAGAGAGGCAGAAGGGAAAGCAGAGAAGGGATGCTGGAGGTGGTGAGGTAATTATGGAAGACTTCCTGCAGGAGGTGCCCCCAGGGGGCTGGAGATGTCTGATTCCCGGAGCCTCCCTGGTTGCTCTCTGGAAGCCAGGGGCTGAGGCAGGAGCAAGAATTCTGTGAAGGAGAAAAAAATATGTCAGAAAAAAGGAAAAGAGCTTTTCCTAGCAAGTGTTCCATCTGCCCATGGGGGATGCCCTTTGAAGAAAAGCCTCAAGCCATGAGCAGCAACGGCAGACTCTCACGTCTCCGGGAATGGGAAGGAGTTTTAAAAGATATTTATGCTTCTGCATAAATTGGCCCCTCAGGGGATGCCCTGTGGCTCTGCCTTGGCCTGGTGAGTACAGGGATATTTTCAACCCCAGGCATCAGGCGGGAGGCTGTCAGAGCAGCGGGTCAGGGGCATGCCCTGCCCTCTGCGTGGAAAGGGTGCACGGTGTCCCGGAAGCAGGGAGTCCCTCACCCACCCCTGGGAATGTGAGCCTCGGAGGAAATTCTTGTAACTCGAAATATTCCAAACAGGAAGTGGAGTCCTGGGTGCCGGTGAGGGCAGGGGTGGAAGGGAAGGGAGATTGACACGCGCTGGGCCCTTGCTCCGTGGCAGGCAGAGGACCAGGCGCTCTGTGGACAATACCCCATTCAATCCTCAAAAACAATCCTGCAGGGCTGTACTGCCCCCATTTCACAGGTGAGGAAACCAAGGCCCAGAGAGAGTAAGTCACTTGCCCAGGCTTACGAACTGGCACTTGAACCCCAACCACATTCTGCGCCTCTCCTTGAATGCTCCACCTGGGGCAGGATCCAGGCAGGGCGAGCAGCTGGACAGGGTCCCTGGTCCTCCCCGCACTGGCCCGCACGATATCGGGCCAGGGTCAATCTATGGAGATACAGGGACGGTCAGGGCGAGCAGGGAGCGAGGGGAAGAGGAAGGCGCCTTGCCCAGCCTTGTCTTTCAACCAGAACACCTGTTTCCAGAGCCCGCGGCCCATCCATCAGCCACTGCCAGGGCCCTGCCATCTCCTGGCCACCCACTGGAGGAGCGCCTGTGAGTCCCTAGCTGGGGCTTCTCTCAGCCCAGGCAGGGGCCAAGGTCAAAGGGCTGGGAGCCCGAGCCCCTGGGAGCTCGGAACCAGAGGACAAAACTCTAGCTTCCTCGATCCTTGCGTGGAATAACTCTGAGACGCTCCTCGCCCTGTCCCCACTTCCCCAGTTGCCCATGGCAGTGACCTGCCCAACAGTGCAGCATCCTGTATTGGCTTCCTTCCCTTCCTGGTCTCAGGATCACCTCCCACATACACTCTCTTGCACTCAGCACCCTGCCTCAGACCGGCTCCCTGGGGGACCCCCACTAAGATCTCCCTGTGTGTCCTTCCTCCAGCCTGCACACCCCCCAACCCCAGCCTCCTGGCCCCCCGACTCCCATTTATCAGGAGAAAGACAATTGGTTTTCTCCTTGAGGAGACATAACTAATAACCAGATCACAAGGGACCAAAGACACAGGCATCAAATATTACACAGACCCGAGCTAGATCTGGATCTCTCTATCTGTCGCACCGTGCTTTATCGTTCTGGCCGTGGCCGCCCGACCCTCTCATTGATGAAGTGCGTTATAAGTGCTAAGTAATAATAATACCGTAAAATGCCTGAGTGCTCAAGCATGGGCTTTGAGCTCCAGATAAAATGCCGGACAGATAGATTAGCAGGCGGAGGAAATGCTCTGGGAGCCGTCTCCCCACAGCTCCCCGGGTCTAATAGATAGGTCCAATCAGGCCACTTCAATTACTACTCGGGAACTAACAGCCGAGAGTCTGATTAGATCCCTTGCTCGGGCGCCTGTGATGTGCAGAGCTGGTGACAGGGCGGTGGAGAGGCAGGGGCAGGGTGAGGCTGGGAGATGTGCTATCCCATGGGGCGGGGGCTGGAGGGGGGCATGGCATGCAACCTGAGCTGATCTGGGAATCATCCACCTGTGGCTCCCCATCTGGTCCTTACTGAGGTGCTCAAGGCCGGAGCAGGGCCAGCACCCTTTTCTGCGGTCCTTGGTCTCCTCCTCTCCTCGGGGCTCCAGGGAAAAAGGCAGAAAACTTTTCAACGTCTTAGAAACTTTCCATCAAGGGAGAGAGCAGTTTCTGTCACCTCTAATGAAGAGAGAAGGAAGGGGCTGGACAGGGTCAGGGAGACCCAGAAGTACGGGCGATTTTCTTGTCCCGGGAGGACAATTTAGGAGCAGGGGGTGGCTTTGCCTCCGCGGAGAGCCATCAGAGCTGAACCCAGGTGGAGGGGCAACCAGGGAGTGAGCTCAGAGGTAAGCCAGGCACAGAGGATGTCTGGCAGCCAGGTCAGAGGTCAGAGAAGGGCCCCTTCTCTGGGGTGTGGGCTCCAGAGGCAGGACTTGGGCAGGGGCCGCTGGCTATGGGCAGGAGGGAGAGGTTCTGAGCCTCAGGGACAGAGTGACAGGTGGTAACGCCCCGGAGGTTCCAGCGGGCCCACTGCCTGGGTTCCAGCTCCTCCAACCACCACTTCCTCTGTCCCGCCTTCTCCCCTGCAGGAAACGTCAGAATGACCACAGCTGCACGTGTCTGAGAAACAAGTGGGAACTGATCATGTATTTTGCTGAACCAAAGACCCTTTTTCCATGTGGGGCCAATGAGTCTCAGAAAAATGTCTGACTCAGGGTACATATTAAAAAAGGGAAGGAGCAAGAGGGGGAAGACGGGGAAGAGGGGGAAGAGGGGGAAGATGGGGAAGAGGGGGAAGAGG
>RJWK010014111.1:0-38096 GCA_004363435.1 Platanista minor
GAGCACAGGCTCCGGACGCGCAGGCTCAGCGGCCATGGCTCACGGGCCCAGCCCCTCCACGGCATGTGGGATCCTCCCGGACTGGGGCACGAACCCGTGTCCCCTGCATCGGCAGGTGGACTGTCAACCACTGCGCCACCAGGGAAGCCCTACAATAACATTCTTAATGAGAAAAAAAATCACATCCAGAGACAGGGGATTTTTGAAAAAGGAACAGAGAACAAAAATGAGTTCTCAGAAATTAAAATAAAATGAGTATTAAATTTAAAAATCAATAGAAGGATAGAAGATGAAATACAAAGAATCCATCAGAAAAACATTTTAAAAATTAAAAAGGAATATAGGGGGAAAATATTACAACAGAATTAGAGCTCCATTTTAGGAAGTCCAGCATTTGGCTAAGGGAATTCGAGAAAGTGAGGACAGAGAAAATGGAGAAGAAATTACCAAAGAAATTACATACAAAAACTCACCAGAGTTGAAGGACATGAATTTCCAGAACAAAAGGGTCACACCCAGTTCCCAGCATAATGGATGCAAAAAGAGTCATGAACAAGAATCAGAGTGGTTATGAAGAGACCTTAGGAGCTTCCAAGTGACAGAGCAGGTCACAGGAGACCAGGAATGGCATTGGGTTACTAGCAACTCTGGAGTTTAGAGGTCAATGGGCAATGCTTTACAAGGGAAAGTATTTCCAACCTAGAAATCCATGCTCTGGGAAACCATCAACCAAGTGTGAGGATAGAATCAAGACATTTTCAGACACAGAAGGATGGAGGATATTACCTCCCATGTCCCCTTTCTCAGGAAGCTATTGGAAATATATGCCACCAAAACAGGGGAACAAACCCAGGAAGAGAAAGAAAGAGATTCCAGAAGTGAGGACGTGAACTCAGACGTGCAGTGAATGTATATCTCAACATGAAGATGAAGATCAAGTGTCCTAAAAGGACAGTTGAGTCCCAGGCTCAGCAAGCAGCAAGTCTAGCTTAAAACAAGAAAATAGAGGGAAAAATAAAGTCGATGTGTTTGATTGAAAGGAACTACTATTGATAGGTGAGCAGCAGGGACATTGAAAAAGTTATCAATAGATACTACACATCAGGCAAATTAAAAAGGCGGTTATTAGTTCTAGAAAAAAAGGGTTGTATGAAAAATAATGCAGTTATAATGTACAACTGGGCTCAGCAGTGCTTTTGTTCAATAACAAATTGGAAAATACTCATGTTAGGAGGATGGAGGGAAAGGAAGCAGGAGGGAGATGGGAGATTTAAGTCTTTATTTACTATGGCAGGAATTCAAAAGTGAATGCCCAAAACTGATAAATCAAAAAAACAAACAAACAAAAAAAAAAACCTGTGTATCCCTGTATTTAGAAAAATGGAACTAAATACTAGACGAAACACCTAAAAGAATTAAGGGTGATTAGAGCCTAGAGGTGATACTGAACTTGGAGAAAGTTGGACCAGAGATTGCTACTTTTCATTCTAAACCTTCTAGTATAATTTTTTAGTTATATGCTGGCACTACTTTGAGTTCCCCAAGCACAGTTTTCTTAATTCAGTCCTTGTATTTCCAAAATCCAGCCCGACACATAGTAGGTCCTCAAATGTGTGCTTATGGAATGAATAGAGGGAGAGATTCCAGAAACAGAATTTTGAGCAGGGCTTCCTGGGAGCGGCATGAGAGATGAACTGGGGTTGGAAATCTGCACAGGATTTAAATAAGCAGAGAGAAGGACCCCAGTTATCTGGAGTGGAAACAGTGGAGCAGAGAGTCCTCAAAGACTGAACAAGTTAATTTACTGTATTGCTCAATTATTCTAGGAGTTTCTGCGTTCTGAAAGAAAACCCACAGAGAAGAGGGTGGAAAAGCAGCATTTCAGGGCCCTTGGAGGATGGGAAACTGTTTGCCTCTCTGCACAGCACTCCTAAACAGCTGCCATCAAGGGATCACACAGCATCCCCTCCCTTCCCCTCTGCAAACCTCAGACGTGCCTGCATTTGTAACTTCTTTCAGAGCAGGGTACTCAACTCTCTGCACAGCAGAACTACCTGCAGAGCTTTCCCCAAATGGTACCTCTGTCTGGAACCCCATCCCAGGGAGTCTGACTCTACTGGTCTGAGAAGGGACCTGAGCTTCAGGGCTGGGACTATAGGGTGAGGCCAGGGAGGCACTCACTCTCAGGGTTCTGCAGGGGCAGAGCCTGTCTCTATTTAAAAGTGTGATATTTTGTTCATTGTGGATTTTTAAATTAATTTTAATGTTTTAAAATATTATTTATCTTGGCTACTGAGTTTGGGGGTGCCTCTTAAATTTTGCATCCCAGGTGAGTGCTTCACTCTCCTCGCCCTAGTTCTGGTCCTGGTGAGTATCAGCATTTTTGCTTAACACCTTGCCAGGGACTGAATCGTAGGGCGTAATCATCTCTTGGAAGGTCCTGGGATGGGGAGTGGGGCTTCCCACAGCACCAGATACACTGCTCAGCTGAAGGTGGGCTGCAGGTCAGGGCAGTCCTGGGCTTCTGGAGAGCTTCTAGAGAAGAACCAGCAGCATCCTGACTTCAGTGGTTCCCTCTGCTTCCTGGGGGTAGCCTCAGGATGAGCGGAATGACTCTGTTGCCCCTGCTCTGTGCTGGGAAACATCCATGGAGGGAATAATGACATCTGTGCAAACTTCTCTTTCTGGAAAACTATCCAAACAGTCTCCTGACACAGAACCCTTCAGTTTTCTGAGGGAGTAAATTAAATGCCTGCTTGTTTCTTGAATAGCTAATGTTCATTATGGTTCCTACTGGTTTTAAGGATGTTTGTGATCCAGTGGAGCTGAATGTTGCATGAAAGCTGATCATCACTCACCACGTGCCAGATGCTGTGTTGGGGCTTTGGGAGGATTATCTCAGTGCGTTCTCATGCCACATAAGAGGTAGATACCATTGGCATCCCCACTTGACTGGTGAGGAAACTGATGCCCAGAGAGGTCAGGTAACTTGCTGGAGGTCACACAGCCAGCAGAAGGTGGAACTGGAATTGGCATTCCGTCATCCTGACCCCCATGCTCAGAAGCATCCCCATCATTCTGACTCTACTGGCAGAAACGTCTAGAGCGTAGACTGGAGTTAGGAAGCCAGGGTCTCTGCATGCAGTCACAGCAGGAGCCTGGGCAAACATGCCTTCCTGTGTGTGTATCTGAGCCTCAATTTCCTCATTTGAATAGACGGGTTGGGCAACAGCACTGGCTGTTATGGCCCTGGCACACAGGGATCCTGTGACTAGACCACCTGGGCCCATGTTCCCAGCAGTCACATGTCCTGCCAGTGTTTGCTCTACAAATACTATGAAGGAGAGGGACCCCAAGTCAGCAGGTCAGCAGGTTTGGCCCCAAATTCTGAAGGAAAGGACAGTGGTGTTGTTCTGGGCCAGGGCTTGGAAAACCCCCTGATCACCTTCTCTAGGACCTCCCGGTCAAAGGATTTGAGAAAGGCCTGGGACCTGGGACCCTTTGCTTCAGTGCTTGCACCTGGACACACCTCTCCTCGAGCAACAAAACATAAGGAAATTGTATGGGACCAAAAATAACTGTGTGCATGCGCAGTTGGGGCAAATTCTGGACCCAAAAGATACAAAGAGACCAAAAAGCCCAGCTGCCGCTCTTGAAGAGCCGGGAGAAAAAGGCAGGGTACTGCGCATGCCCCCTGCACACACCACCAAAGGCATGGGCAGACCACCTGAGCCACCCTTGTGGCCCGACCCCCGGACACACCCCTACCCTCACCCCATATGAGAAGGAAGCTTGCCCCCTCCTCAGCGAGCAAGCAAGCGAGCGAACCTGTTGCTTGTTCTCGCTGCCCCCTGCTGCAGCAGGCGTCCCGATAAAGCCTCGCCTGAATTTCTTGTCTGGCCTCTTGTCAATTTCCATTGATTGGGGAAAGCCAAGAACGCTGGTGGGCGACGCAGGTACCCCAAGGCCCAGGATCAGCCCTCCCCTTACCCAGGGATCTCCTAGCTCAGCAGGTGCAGAAGAGGTAAAGGCAGAGAGCAGGCTGGAGGTAGGAAGGGAGACGCAGATCTCGGGGAGCGGACTGGGGTGGAGTCAGAAAGGCCTGGGGTGGCAGGCCAGGAGGGGAAGGAGGTCTACGAGTCCCCAGTGTCCAGAAGAGAGGAGCCCTCAGGAAATACTGGATATGTGCCTTGTCCTGAGGCAGGAAGGGAAAGAAGAGAGGAAAGGACCATCTGAGGGCCCCACCAGGCTGTGACGAGGGGTGGCAGAAGGGAGGGGCTCGGGATGCTAAGGTGTAGCAAAGCCTCTTGAAGCACGGCCCATCCAGGAGCTCAGGTCCACCAATGATCAAGCACAAGGAGCTCTGAGGTGCTGGGAGCTGAGCAGGGGGCCAAGAAGAAGCAGCAGCCATCCCCCAGGAGATGGCATGGGTACCAAGTCCTCCATAGCCCGAGGGAGCCCCAGAAACTGTGAGCTCCTGTGAAGCCACAGGTGGGGCTGGGCCTCTAGAGAAGGCAGTGTCTGGTGACGGGTGGTTCTTGCTAGGATGCTTCTTGCTTCCTTGTGGCCAGGTGTGAGGTCAGTAACAGGCCAGGGCCCTACCCATGACCCGCTGCCTCAGCTGTATGGTCTCTACGTCTGTCCTGCCTTTCCCTGCATAAGTGTGTGCGTGTGCGTGTGCATGTGCGTGTGTGTGTGTGTGTGTGTGTGTGCGCACGTGCACATGCGTGCGCACGGGGTTGGGGGGCGGATAAGTAGCAGATGGCAGGAGTGACTTCAGGTGGCCTCTAGTGGGAGGATGAACCTGCTAATGAATGGCTGCTGGGGTGTCACTGTGATGCTCTGTCCCTCCCTCCACAGGGACACAGGGTGGCCACCACGTTCCAGACTGGACTGGAAATCAAGAGGCCAGCCCTCTGTCACCAACTCTTCATTGCCTTGCTTGTGGTCACCGAACAAGGGGGCTGCAAGTCAGCAGACCCTTTGTCTCAAAGGGTCTTGGTCCATTAAAAGTCCTGACTCTGAGATTGGAACGGTCCTCTCTGTGATGAGATCAAGGGGGTTTATCGGGACCACGGCTCCCTGCCTCCAGCTCTGGGGGCTCCCGTGACCCCCGCCTACTCTTTACAGTGGGATAGCCCCCTCCCCTTGGTCACCCTTGATTCTCCCATAACATCTCTTGATACCAGTCATGTGAGAGATTGTGACTGACCCTATGAAATGGACACACCGACCAGGCCAGGAACACACTGACCAGGCCCAACTCCCTCCAATCTGTAACCTCTGGGCCACGGTAACATCCCAGGGACCCACCTGCCTCCCTCTTCCCTCCTTCCTGGCCCCCTCCTTTCAGAGCATCTTGGTCCCCAATTACTCAGAGCCGTGGGAGGCCTGCCAGGGAAGAAATTAGAGCTCCACATCAGTTCTTCTATATTTACCACCTGACAGCTGAGGAGAATCTATCTTCTGCACAATTAAATGAAAAGAGTTTTAATATCGGCAGGCAAAGGACTTGAGCATCAATGGAGAATTAGGTTACAGCCAGCAATTGGATTAGCGCCCAGCTGCAAGTGAAATGAGGACTCGGACAAGGGAGGGTTACCCTTCTCCTGGCGACAGGCCCTTCCTTGATGGGGGGGGGGGGGGGGGGGGGGGGGGCGCGGGGAAGCTGGGTTCCTGAGATCAACCCGACCCCCAACCCTGTGGACCCAAGACTAGGAGAGGCAACTGTTCCCAGAATCCTCTGCGAAGAGAAAGCCCTGAGCCGGGTGTGGCAGATGCGGGGACACGGGGGTCCCCCAGCCAGTCAGCTGCCACACCCCTTGCTGAGAGTTAGCCCTCATCGTGTCCCCTCCTTCATCCCCTCCTCTCTCCTGTATCGTCCCCTCCCTGGCTCAGGCCCGTGTCTCCTTTTCCTAGAGCTGCTGCGCCACCCCGCTGCCTCTTCTCTCCCCTTTCCCCTTCCAGTCCCACCTGCAATCTTCCCTAAGCCTCTTCTCCTTCCCTGACACGTAGGAAAGTGATGCAGGGGCACATGTGGCCCCTGGTGAGAGCTGTTGAAGGCACAGCAAAGACACTAGTCAAGTAACTGTCCCTCCCTTTTGTTTAGTTTTGTTTTTTCAATCTCACACTGAGTTGCTTTCTTTGGATTTATTAAATCTGAAATGCAGGAACACGCCCCAGCTTTGCCAAGTGTTTATTTGGGTGCAAGTTCCAGCACGGCCCGGGGAGCGACCTCAGAGGCCTGTCCCCTTGTTTCTGGCCGCCGTCTGCTTTCCCTAGGCCGCCACAGCTGCCCCGACAAAGCAACCCCAAATTCTTGGCTGGAAACTAAGGCAAGTCCTTCCCATCAGCTCCCTGAAGGTGGGTGTCATGCTTCTCATTCCAAACAGAGCCCCAGGAGACACACACTCCAGCCCTGCCTCGTGACGACACCACGTCCCTGTCCTGCTTGCACAGATGTCCACAGGAAAGACTCCACGGCCAACGGCATCTCTGCTGGCTGCATTCCTCCTTTCTCACTAACAGTAAATTCTTCCTCTTTCCTAAGTTCTCTGGGAAGAGCCAAGTGTGCTGGCATCACCTCAAAGGAAGACAGAAATGAGCTGGCAATCACCAGGGAAAGCCAGTCATCTTCCTCCAAACCCCAAATCTAACAGCCCTGAGTGTGAACTGGGTCCTGGTTTCTTGTGCCAATTGCAGAGGGCAAAGCTGAGGCTCCAGGAAGTAAAACGGCCCCTAGGGAATCAGGTATAGAATGAGACTGTCCCCAGACGCCCCACTCCCGAGGTCAGTGAGTGAAAAGGGCACACGCTTACTGCCCATCGGCCCACAGCCTGCCCAGTCCTGGGCAGAACTGGGCGTGGAGGGTGCAGGGCCTGAGACTTCACCCTGTGTACAAGCTCACAAGTTAGCCTGCCACCGTTTCGTGGATGCCGGACGAAGAGCCCAGACACCTGGGTCCAAGACAAAGGACTTTGTTACTTATACAAAAGCAGTAACCAGAGCTTCGCAATGGTTTGCTCTGGTTCTCCGGTGCCATCCAAGTCCCACAAAGGCAAAGCAAGGGGTGCCTGCTGGGAGATGTTACCTCTTCTCTCAAGGTTGCTCGTGGCAAACATGACCCTGAGGAGGGAGTGGCCCAAGTGAAGAGAGGTCAGGGCCTTGCGTTCATGAAGAACCCAGCAGGAATGTTGAAGGATGCCCATGGTCCATGGCGAGCTGTTTATCTCAGCAGGAGGGCAAAGTAGAAGACGTGTGGGCGTTGGTCCTGCCCTCGGGGTGCCCCAGGTGACCACACTCAACATGCTGCCTTTTGCATGCCCAGTGGGCTTCTCCTTGGAGTTCCACACTTTTACCACAGAAACAGCATCATGAATAAGGGCTGGGTCTCCTGGGTATCCCAAAGTAAAAGCCAATAGCTGAAAAGAATTGTGAAATGAGGTCTAAGGAGACCATACAAAAATACTGGAGGGCTTCCCTGGTGGCGCAGTGGTTGAGAGTCCGCCTGCCGATTCAGGGGACACGGGTTCGTGCCTCGGTCCGGGAAGATCCCACACGCCGCGGGGCGGCTGGGCCCGTGAGCCATGGCCGCTGAGCCTGCGCGTCCGGAGCCTGTGCTCCGCAACGGGAGAGGCCACAACAGTGAGAGGCCCGTGTACCGCAAAAAAAAAAAAAAAAAAAAAAAAAATACTGGAGAAATATAGAGAAATACATCTAAATGCCCAGACTAAGACTGGACTCGTAGTACTTGACAAGTGTACCAGTTAGGAGGAGGTAGGCTAGGCTGCAATAACAAGTAACCCCCAAACCTCAGTGGTTAAACCACACAGGTTTTTTTTTCTTAGTCATGCTGCAGATTCGTCATGGTGAGCAGGGGCTTTGGTTCAGGCCGTCGCTTCCACTTACATTCTGCTGGCCCAGGGAAGTCACGTGGCCGTAACCAACTTCAGGTGGGCCTAGAAGGGCCATCCTGCCCTGTGCACAGACAGAAAGAGGGCCAGACAGTGCGAACCAGCCCACACCCTCACTGCTCTACATATTAAAAAACCAGAACCAAAGATGAAGCATCATGGGTGTGGCTTATAAAAAAAAAAATAGACAAGTTAGAGTTCCAGTCAGCAGGCTTCTGCTCAAAGAAAAGCACTTGGCCATATATCAAGAGTGGTTAATAGATACATACATCTTAAAAGTTGTCCCAAAATATGTAAGATCTGTGGGCCATTGTTTATCATTGTCCACTTTAACTGACATTTTTGCTTATCTCACCCATAGTCTCATGGGGCTTATCTTCAGATTAAATACTCCCTAGACCCCAATGGTGAGTTAAGTAGCTCTTCACTGAAGGGTTCCAATAAGTGTCGTGAAGTCATTCCAAACTGGAGGACAAGATTTTGGAAGGCAACCCATGTGTCTGTTCCCTTTTGTGCCCTCACCCTTCCTTTCTCTTGTCTCCAAGTCTCTTCTCCCTCTAACGTTATTACTCTTCCTTCTTATCAGCTGTGTAATCTTTGCCAAGTCACGTGATCTCTTTCTGCCTCGGTTTTCTCATACATAAAATGGGGGCACAAATAGTGCCTTTCTCATAGGGTTTTGTGAGGATTAACGAAGATGATTTGTGTAACACGCTTAGAATATGGTCTGTCGCTAATGTCTGAGATAGAAAAGGGTTAGCTATTGTTATAACTGTCTGGTGGACACACACACTGCCCCCCCAGATTAAGAAGTTTCAGGACCCCACCACATCCTAGAATTTGGTACATTGTGCTGCCTCAGGGACTTGCTAAATGTTTATGAATTCCTCTTTTTCATAGACTTTCTGTTCACTTCAGGTGGGAAGAAGGCACTTCTATCCCTTAGATATCCAAGAGGAAGACAGTGGGTACCCTTCTGGTTGGTCTCTGTACTGGCGATGTTGTGTCTGGTTTTCGCCTACATTCTTAAAGGCAGATAGCACTCATCGCCGAAAAGTGATGTCCTGTCTGGTCTCCATGAAAAGTATCAGCTTCTACAGCTGCTCCAATTTTGACCCTAATCCATGGGAAATAGTAATCTAGGAGTACGATCCTAAAAGTATATTTGTCTCTTTCCTGACAGAGCATCTGGACAAGGGGATCTCCAGGGGAGCTGAAAGTGACCATGCTTAAGGCAGTGCCATATTCAAATAGCTTTGCACCTATGTTAGTTTGCTGGGTTGCTGTAGCAAATATCACAGGCTGAGTGTCTTAAAGAACAGAAATTTACTTCCCCACGATTCTGGAGGCTCAAAGTCCAAGATCCAGGGGTCGGCGGGGTTGGTTTCTTCTGAGGCTTCTCTGCTTGGTTTGGAGACAGACATCTCCCGCCTGTGTCTTCACGTGGTCTTCCCTCTGTGTGTGCCTGTGTCCTAAACTCCTCTTCTTAAAAGGACACCAGGCATACTGGATTAGGGACCAACCCTATGACTTTATTTTAACTGAATCCCCTCTTTAAAAGCCTTATCTCCAGATATGGGCACATTCTGAGGTACTGGGGGTTAGGACTTCAACATATGAATTGGGGGAGCTCTCCAATTAGGCCCATAATATCCTTGAGTTTCAACCCCAATAGCAGGGGTAGGGGGCAAGCTTCGATCCCTTTCAGTCAGTGGTGTGAGTCACCCACTCTATTCTCCCCGGCTCATCAGTCTCTTCCATTGCCCCCAGCTGTCTTAGGTGCTGCCAGTCCTGACCTCTGCCGCAGTGCACGTTCACCTGCCCACCTCTAATCTCAGACAGCCCGGTCCTGACTCTTCCCAGAGACTGAGCTTCCATGGGCTCGGCTGGTGCCCCTGCCCCTGAGCCTGGCATTCTTTGGGGGAAGCTGACATCCCTGGGCCCTGCAGAGGGTGCACCCCCAGTGGACCCAGCCCACTCTGAGAAGCCAGAGGCGGCAGGCAGGACCAGCAGGGTCTGGTGGTGAGGCTGGGGAGGTGCCAGGCCTGCCCTGGCTCTACAAGTGATATTATAGGGATCTGGGAGGAGGAAGCGGCCTCCCAGCCCCAGCCTCAGCCCCAGCCCAATCAAGCCCTGGCCCCGTCTCCCTCCGTGGGAGAGGATGGCTAGCTGATGCTCCAGATGTTTCCAAGGGCCTCTCAGCCTCCAAGTCCAGAAGAAAGACAAAGGGCAGCCTTGTAATTTCCTGGCAGAGGAACTGTACTAACCACTGGGCCGGTGGTTTGTAAAGTTTCCATGTGCCTTGTCCCACTTTCGCTCTGAACACTTCTGTTCCGTGTGTCTGTCTCTCTATGGTAGTCTGCCCTTCTGGCTATCGGTTTCAGAGCTGCACAAGGCTCTGTCATGGGGACGGAGGGTCTATGTCAGGGGTAGTTCAAGTCTCTGTTTGGTCCGATATTTGTGTTTGTTTTCATTAGTGTATCCTCAGTGCCTGGAACAGTACCTGGTACGTAGCAGAACAAACATTCAATAAGAATTTTTGAAGAAATGAATGACAAGAATGAGTAAACCTCGCCTTGGGCCCTGAGTACGCTGTTTAGAGTAGAGAGGGGGTGGCAGCAGGACAGAAGTCCCCTCTGTAAACATGGACAGACTACAAGCATGTGAGCGTCCTTAGAAGCACCAGTGGGGAAGGCAGGAAGAAGGGTCAGAAACAGAGAACCAGAACTCTCAGGTCTGGGTTCAGAGATGAGGAGAACAGAAGTGGAGAGAGCAAGAGAAAACACAGATTGGTAGTGAGTCCCCCATCACTGGAGGTATGCAATGTTAGCTAGACACCAGGAGTCCAGGATGCTGCCCAGATGAAACACACCAGTAGCCCTGAAAGAGTGAATATTCTCAGACTTGATGGTGGCGCAGAACTCTGACTCCATACCTGGCCCCCTGCCTCTGGGCCCCTGGGACCTGGGCTGGCCTCTCGTCTGCACTGGGCCTCAGTTTCATCCTCTGTAGTATGGCAGGAAGAGGCAGGACCTTGAATTTCATGATAGCCCCTCTAGGCCTGAAAATCTGTATCCTTGAGCCTTGGGAGAGTCTGCCCCAAAAATTGTAGGACGTGGCCCCCTTCAGAGCGGCTCTCCAGAGGGAGAAGGGGAGGAGAGAAGGCAGTGCAGAGCCCTGGCAGAGGCGTGCAAAGGCTTCGGTGAGAACTGGCTTTACCCTGACTCCCATGTTTCCAGCCAACCCCCACAGGCCCTCAGCCCTGAGTTTGGTAGCCCCAGCGGTGCGGGAGGAGTGGATGAAGGCTTAGCAGGGTCAGAGGTCATGGCATCCTCTGGGGGAGCCCAGGCTGGAGGCAGGGGCTCCAAAGATCACATGTTTGGCAGTGGAAGGGCCTCAGGCTGGGAGGCAGGAGGCCTGGGTCCCAGCCCCTGCCCAAACTCTAATTCTCTGTGTGACCATGAGCAAGTCACTCTCCCTCTCTGAGTCCCAACGTCCTAATTGACCAAGGCTAGGTCTGGGCTGAGATGGGGGTCAGGAAGGAGGCAAAATGAAGCAGACAGGGTCTCAGCCTTCACGAGCTCTGGATGAGACTGAAATTTGGGAAGGAGGAAGAAGTGCCACACGGGAAAGGATGAACATGGCAAAATCTGTGAAATGGGTTTACTAATTTCTGCCCTGCCTTCCTGCCTCTTTGTGAAGAGTGAAACATAAAAATCTCTATCTGCATGTCACTTTTCAGGACTGGATTGTCCTCCAGTTCATCGTCTCATTTGATCTAGAAGCTCAGCATCACTGTGAGGAAACAGGCTCTAAGGAGGTAAGTTACGCACACAAGCCATCCCCTCCATCTGGGGCACTTTCCCGTTCTGCGGGTGCCCACAGCCCCTGGTGCTTCCCTGTCACACTTGTGTCATTGCCTCCTATTTGCTTGGTCGGCCTTCCCTCCAGGCTGTGACTCCAGGAGGGGGAGCTTTCTGGTTTGTATCTGTATTTACAGTGCCCTGCCTGGGGCCTGGCAACCAGGAGGATGATGGTGGGACCAGGCACTGAATCAGAGCTGAATCCCACCCAAAAAAAGACCTAGAGCAAAGCAGCAACGTCAGACACATTTCTTTAGATGATTCTGGTTTCAAAGAATTTGATATGGAAGCTTCAGGGAATTCATGGAAGAGACCTGAATTCTGGACCTCTTTATACATATTTTAACTCCCTTTCAGTTCATTTCCACCTTTTTTTTAATGCCTACTCGGTGTTAGGCACTGCTGAACAAACTAAGGAAAAAAACTCACCCTCATGGAGCTTACATTCTAATAGAGAGAGACAGATGATAAACAAGGTAGATAAATCAGTCATAGGGTGTTTTTGTAGGAGGTGCCATAGGAAGGAGATAAAACAAGAAAGTGACATAAGACATGCTATGGGCTGCAGCTGGGGTTAAAGGGTGTTATTTGGTCAGGGGCCCTCGCTGAGGTGAAGGAGTGATCCATGCAGGTGTCTGAGGGAAGATGGCTCCAGGCCGAGGGAACCACAGGTGCAAAGGCCCTGGGGCAGGGACAGCATGGCTGGAACCAAGTGAGTGTAGGAAAGAAGAAAGGAGATGTGTCCAGAAAAGCAGACATATAGGTCTTTGAAGCCCTTTGTAGGCCATTTTAAGGCCTTTGGCGTTTTACTTTGAGGAGAATGGGGAGTTACTAGAGAGTTCGGCAAATAACAGGTTTTATTTTAAATTAGTGTTTGTTGGGGTAGGACTAGGCACCATACTCTTCTCTGAATCCAGCCCTGGCGTGAACCCAGGTCCGACTAACTCCAAACTCAGTGCTCACTAGGTCCCCTGCCTCTGAGAAGGGAGCGGCTAGGGGTGGAAGTGACCTGTTAGCTTTGAGAGCCGAGCCCTGGGTGAAGGGCTTGGGCCAGGGCGGAGGGAGGGAAGCCAAGGGCAGCCTTGCTGCCCTCTGTGCAGCTCTGGGAAGGAGTGTGGCTCCCGAGACAATTCGCCATCAGCAACACAAGGAGTGTGGGGTTGACCTCAGGTGCCAGCTGCGAATTGCATGAGGAAAGGAAAAGCCGGGGCTGGACAGATGTGCAGACCCAGGGGTTGTGCCACAGACTTTGGAGTCAGGGCCAGGCTCTCCTCGGGTGGGTCCCCTCCCCATGCTCCCAGCAGGCTTCCCAAGTCACTCCGCCCTGGGGTCACAGAAATCAGAAGCTGCTTCAGAGTAAACCTGCAGAATCCCACAGGCCATCAGGGAGGGGGCCTCAGGGGAGCTTGGTGGCAGAGGATCCTGTGTATAGGAGGGAGGAGGAGGTATCCCCAGAGGTGGGGTGGGAGGGTCAGGGCGCATTCTGAGCACCGCCTGCCTGTAATCAGGACCTACGCGCCCACCATCCAGACCCAGATTTGAACCCAGTTATGATGTGTGTGAGCTGCATGACTGAGCAAGCAGATGACACTTGCTGAGGCTCTGTTTCCTGGTCTGTGGAAGGGAGAGAATAGGGCCACTTACTTCATGAGGCTTAAGAGATGATGCAAGTAAAGCACTCCGCAAAGAGCCCGGCACCTGGTGAGCACACATCACACAGTGGTCCCTTTGATCGTTGCTCAGTCGGTAAGCTGACTTCCCTCCTGTGGCCCCCGGAGCTGGGCTTGGCTCTGCAATGTGGGGAACGAGGGGACTCCTGGGCTCGGCCTCACGGAGATCCTGGGCTGGCTGCTGTGGATGCAGGAACCTAAATGGGACACAAGGAGTGAGAAGGCAACCAGGCAACCTGTGGGACTGCTCCTCAAACTTGGGATTTTCACCTCATTTTCATCGTGACAGCATAAACACGCATAAATACGTAAAATGGAAATGAAAGTTTCATGAAACAGTACTTACCCTCACCAGGCATGATGCACTCTATTTTTATGCTTCCATTTCATTAAAAGTATTGAATGCTGATCACAACCCAAACAGAAAAAAGATTAACGAGCTCACGTGAAGTGAAGCCTCGGGTCTGGCAGGCAGTTGCGCTCACGGAAGGCTCCCTCCAGCCCTTTGGTGAACAGCTCAGGCTTGTGAGGGCTGGTGCCCGAGCATGTCCATTGGCACATGACTGTCCTCTTCCAGTTCCCGCAGAGACACAAGAGGCCAGGTGAGCAGACCCAGGAGGCAGACACTCCCAAGAGGCTGCTTCAGCTTCTCAAGAAGGGCCCTTCTGCCCAGGCAAGCCACCTTCAGGGAACCGTGAGGGTCATATTCAGGCAGAGACCAGATGGCCACTCACCAGACAGCCTGCATAGTGTGTACCTGGCCTGGGAAAGACCAAGGGACTGCGGACTCGAGAGAGGCAATATAGCATAGTGGTTAGCCCAGAACTTTTGCTGCCACACTGCCTGGGTCCAAATTCGGCCTCCATGATCACCCAGCTCTATGGCCATGGGCAAACCACTTAACCTCTCTGTGCCTCAGTTTTCTCATCTGTAAAATGGAGATGATGCTAATTTCTCAAAGGGTTCTCAGCAAGTATGTGTATGTGAGTGTGTGTGTGTGTGTGTGTGTGTGTGTGTGTGTGACCTAGAACAGTCCCTGACACTATTAATATTTTATTGCTCAGTCAGATGAAAGTAGTTACTGGCTGGAGGCCAGTTCAGTTGTGTGCCAACATATGCCATATGGGGCCTCTGAGTTGAGTTTTCTCTATCCACGGTCCCCAGGCCAGTGAGCCGGGCTCTCCTTGAGACAGTGGAGGGGTTCGGGAGGCTGCTCACCCGAAGAGCCCAGGCCAGACAGTGTGGATGACTGTCCTCCCAGTCCAGCCGCTGCCCTCTGCAGAGGGAGTTCCCTGCCCCACCCAATGCCCCTCCACAGACACCACCCATCACCCACTGTTCACTAATGATCTGCTTGCTGGCAGGGGGAAAGGGTGGGGAGGGTCGTTCTCAGGGTCACATTTAGGTGACCTTCTGGAGCCAGGGGTCTGTGCAGGGTCACAGAAAAGGGGAAAGGAAAGGAAAAGGCCCTCAGCTGGGAAAGCCAGACCCTGGGCCTTGGTGCAGCTTTACAGTCTCTCCCCTCAGGCCCACTCGTATGAGGTTTGGGGGTGCTGTGCTTGGGATAGGGGCAACCCTGCACCTGGAACAGGGTCCCTTAGACTTGATGTCAGTGCGCACGATTCACCTGTTTCTTCCCTGGAGGGATATGTGGGTTCCCATAGGGCCACCTTCACCCTAAAGTATTAACGGGTGTGCCATGGACCATGTGACAGGCGGGAGGGGGACAGTATTATGGATGGGGGTCTTCTTTCCAGTGCTCCTTACACCAAGTACCAAACACTAAAAGCCAGACAATCCTGCCTCTTGTGAGACCCGTTTCCACTTAGTTCACAGGGCTCCCCTCTCCCTGCCCCACAGGCCTTGCCCTGGAGGCAGACACCCCTGCGTTCAAACTCTAGCTCTGCTAGTTACAAGCTTCATGACCTGGAACTCCTTACTCGACCTCTGAGACCAGGTCTGGCATCGGTACCCCTGGGACCATTCCTACCTCGCAGGGCCGCTATGAGGATCAAATAACCTGAAACATAGAATTAACTAGCACAGTGCTAATCAGTTCATGGGTGCATGGCAAATACAAGAGGCTTCCTGCCTCTCTCTGTGGCCTCTCTGCCCAGTCCCCACCCTTGTCCTCCCCAGACATTGCAGCTCCCAGCACAGCCTCCCAAGGCCTCTTCCAGGCACTTGGCTTTGTAAGCAGGTTTTGTGGCAGCAGCAGCCTTAATTTTAGTTCTGGGCTCAGTAATTTCCCGTGATTACAGGCCCTGTCAGTGCAGCAAGCTCTGCAGCTGCTAGGAAGCCAACAGGCCTCGTCAGGGCAGGCTGGAGCCCGTGCTCACACACGTGCCTACATGCAAGGGGGCACGGCACACACATGCGCACAAGCACACCATCCTTCCGGGAGCGGGACACAGGGGTCCTCAGCCAGGCTGTGCACATACTGCGTGTGCCCGCATCAATTCCTGCGGGAGGGGGTTTTAACAACACACGTGCTCACACAGCTTTCCCTGGGACGAATAAGTAGGGAGAGGAGGCCAGGAATAGGGACGTTTTAGGACAAGGACTCTCACCTACCCCCTCTTTCCAGAATCTTCCTTCTCTCCCTTGCCTCCGGTGCCCAGAAACAAGATGCCCCATCTTTTCAGCTCCGAGACCTGATAAGGACTCTGTGTTGTAAGTGTGTGTGTGTGTGTGTGTGTGTGTGTGTGTGTGTGTGTGTGTATGTGAGAGAGAGAGAGAGAGAGAGAGAGGGCAATCAGTCAATAAATATTTATAAGGCATCTACTGTGAATCTTGACCTTGACCCTGTTTGGTGCTGGGGATACAGCAGTGAATAAGCAAAGGGAAGCCCAACAATAAACATGAAACACTTGAATAACAAACAGTTGGTCCTCACTATTTGCAGATCCCATATTTGTGAATTTGCCTGCTCGCTGAAATGTATTTGCACCCCAAAGTCGATACTCACAGTGTTGTTATGGTTATTCTTGGGCGTACACAGGGTAGGGAAGACGGCAATGGCCCGATGCACAAGTCTCCAGCTGGGTTCCGCCATGGCGACGTCTGTCTTCTTTGTTCAGCTCAGACTTTAAACGTGTCCTTTTCGAGGTTTACTTAGGGCCACGTTTTTCACATGTCTGTGCTTTTTGTGGGCGCTTGCACTGTTTTAAATGGCCCCAAGCAGAGTGCAGAAGTGTTGCCTAGAGTTGCTCAGTGCAAGGAAGCTGTGATGTGCCCTACAGAGCAAATACATGTGTAACTTAGCTTTTCTCAGTCATGAACGATAGCGCTCTTGGCCGCAAGTTCAATGTTAATGAATCAAAGATACGTATTAAATCATGTGTCTATAAACAGAACACACAGAAAACAAGGTTACGTATTGATCTGTTGACAAAACCTTGCGACTAGAGGCTCACAGGAGCCTAACGCTGTATCCCTCCTAGGAGCGATGGTTCCGTATTTGCTAACTCAGCATTCACGGCAACTTTATAGAATGTAACTGTCATGAATAATGAGGATCAGCTGTAACTCCTGCCAAATGGCACCAAGCAAATAGAACATGGAAATGCAATATGACCTTGAGCAATGTCACTAGGTGGTCATGACAAGCCTCTCTGAGGAGGTGACACTGACACTGAATTAGGAGTCAGGGGAGACAGCGGCCAGGGGAGGTGCTGGGGGCAGCGTGTCCCAAGCAGCGGTCGTTCTGAAATGAACACAGGCCTGGGGGATTCTGGGGACCATGAGACGGCTGGTGTGGCCAGGGCAGAGCCCAGGGGAGGAGGATGAAGGAGGATGAGGCTGGGGAGGTGGGCAGTCCAGGCCACGGAAAGGAACTTGGGTTCCTCTTTCCTAGTCAAATGGGAAAGTGGGGAGGGCTGGGATGGGCTTTATTCTTTCCTCGTGGGCCACGTCCTGTAAGGGCCGAGAGCCCATCAGTTAGGGGTCACCCTGTGGCAGGAGCCCTGGGGTTGTAACAAAGGAATCAGTGAAAGAGGATGGATGTGGGACACAAGAGGGAGGCCGAGGCTTCAGAACCTCCTGATGGAGATTCAGGAATTAGTCCTGGAACCTGTGTGGGAACTGCTGGGCTGATGGGGTTTACACTCAGAACTGGGAGGGCAGCAGGAGGGGCTGGGCTCAGACACCCACGGGAGCCATGGAGGAGCTGGGCGGGGGGCTGGGGGGGCCATGCGTGGGAGCCTCAGGTGACCTGCAGAAGATCTTCCCTCCAGCCTGTGGCAGGGCACGGGCAAGGCTCCCTCTAAAGGGTTTTCCTCATAACCTTCCCCTACCCCACCCTCCGGAAGACTTCCTGTGCTGGAGCAACCCAGAGCTAAACCCGGAGAAACCTCTACACACACACACACACACACACACACACACGCGCGCGCACACGCACACACACACGCACACGCACATGCATACACACACACACGCACAGCACACACATACACGCGCACGCGCGCACACGCACACACATACACGTGCGCGCACACACACACACACACACACACACACGGATATTCTCTTTTTGAAAGACCTAAACTGATCAGACAGGTCGTGTGCTCTGGGCCTCCCCACCTGCCTGCCAGCTGCTCCTCCTCCCAGGAGGACTCCTCTAACCGCTCTGACCCCCGCTGACCTCTGACATTTGAATCCCCTCCATCCTGCTGGCCTGAGTCCTACATGCCTCTGTTCTCGGTATGCATACCCGCGCCCAAAAGCAGGGCTTAGGTCTTCACTGTGAGATCCCCAGGGCACAGGCCTAGCAGGAGGCTGTGCAGGAGATGAGAACTCCAAGACTGAGGCCAAGGACAAGGTCAAGATGCCTGCAGATTGAGGACTGAGGACTTGGGCTGTGGGCGGGGTCAGTTCTGCCCATGCTGAGCTGGCTAGTGTAGGAGGCATTTACTCCCCTGGCCACCCCCATACCCCACGGAGCTCGGACTGCTGGGTTGAGAGGCTGAGAGGAATGTCAAGCCTTCCCCCCAAAGCTGGTCCCGGGCTGTTTGCCTCCCGCCTGACTCCACAGGCTGCTGGGTGCCCGGGAGGGGCCCTGCCTGGCAAAGATCTGTCCACTGAGAACCCAGAGCTGCTCCGTGCCAGCACCATGCCAGCTGAGCCCCGGGCCATGCTGGTGCCATGGCGATGCCACCACTGCCAGCCTGTCCCAACCCTGTAACCATGGGAATGAGTGCAGAGCTGTGGCTGCTTACGCAACATCTCCGAGACGGGGAAACAGTCTGCCCATCAACCCAATCCTGCCTGCCGGCCTGACCTGCTCCCTGGGACGCCTGCAGACAGGCTCCGTGAACTTGGGTTATGTTGCCCCACCTGTCATCCCCCAGACTCCTCACACACACACACACACACACACACACACACACAGCACCTTGTCTGTGGAAGGGACTCCTGGGGTAGAATGGTCTGGAGGGAAGACGGTGGGGTGAGGCAGGGGGGAGAGAAAGACGTGGGCGAGGGGGATGGACAGAGGGAACCACAGAGGATTCTTGACAGGTTGGGGAGCTGGCCGTCTGGATACAAACTAAAAGTTCCAGCCACCTGCAGCCAACCTCAACCCCAGATGTCCAGTATCATAGAGACAGGCCAGCTGCCCGATGGGCTGTTCTGTCACTTCCCACAGCTGGAAGCTGGAGCCCCATACAGAGGAAGAAAGAGACAGAGACAGAGACAGAAACAGAAGGACAGAGACAGAGGGAGAGACAAGGAGAGAGAGATGTATACAGAGAGAATACAGAGAGAAATACATAGAAATACAGAGAGAGAAATAGAGAGAGAGAGGGGGAGAGCCCCAGAAGAGAAATATCCACACAAAGAGATTCACATAGATGAGAGAGACAGAACAGACTACCCCCCTCCAACCAAATAAAAGTCCCAAACATCTGCAGTTTACGGTTTCTTGCTGGTCTCCAAAGCCTGGTTCTACCTCTGAAGGCAGCCCTGTTCCTAATGGTTCCGGGGCCCGGCCACTGGCAGCCCCAAAGTTTGGAGGGTGAGGTCATCACAGGATGGCTGGGCAGGACCAGGACACACCAGGATTCCAGAGTCGGGGCAAGTGCCTGGATCTTTTCCTGCCTCCTGCCCTGCCCCCTGCCCGGGTCCCCTCCACCTGTGGCCTTGTCCCGTGTGTCCCTCTGGCTTGCCCTGTCCTCCTTACTTAGTGTCACTCCCCCTTACGCCTGAGCCCCTCTCTGCCATCGCCAGCCTTCCCTCGTCACTGGAGACTCTGGCTCTAAGTCTTCCTTCGCCTCAGGCGCAGCCTTCATCCCAGGTGACTGCGATGCCCAGGCCCACTGGCCAAGCAGCCCCTCCAGGCCCTCCTCCTGGTGTCCTGGCAGCCCCTCCCTCGCCCAGCGCAGAGCCCTTGCCCTGGCTACACCCCGCGCCAGAGCAGCTCTCATCCCCTCTGACCTCACCCGCCTGGCCTTCTGGGTCTCTCCTCGATGCCCCCCCACCTACACAGCTGACACTTCTGTAACCTGCTCCATTCCACCCACCGTCCCCTCTGGCTTAGATCCCCGGGTCATCAATGCAAACCCTAATTTGCAAATCCGGCCTGGAAGTCTCAAGTGCCACTGTCTTCTGGGCAAAACCCCACCCTGACGAGGCTTCCCTTGGCCTTCTCTGGGCCAGACACTCCCCAGAGGGAAATTGCCATAACTCCGAATTCACCTGCCCAGCTCGCCACGTTTCCTCCCAGCTTGTCCCCGCCCCGACGTTCTGCCACTACCACTTCCCAGTCTCTTCCCTCTCCTCAAGGCCCCACCGCTCTCCGCCCCCACCGCAGCTGCCCGCGCCCCGCAGACTACCTCGCCTCCCGGTGAGCGCCAGAGCCAGCAGCCGGCCTCCCACGCTGCCCACCCCGGCCCTCCTGTTGCCTGCATCTACCACCTCCCTGGGGGCAGGGGCCCCCTTCCCAGACAACATGCCCCCACCTGGGTGCTGGGGCCACCTTCTCAATGACCTCGCTCCACCACTTGCCCTCCCCGCATCCTTCGGTGACTGCTACATCCAGCTCATTAGCATTTATCCAGACAGTCTTCTTACAAAGAAACAACCCCCCATCGACCCACATTCCCCTCCCAATACCCTCTCATCTCCCCTCCCCCTCCCAGACCAGCCTGGGTAAAGGGCGTGTCCACACGGCCTGCTTCCGCGTCCTCACGGCCCCCTCACTGTGTAGCCCCCTCCAGGCTGCCTTCCGAGTCCGTCTTCTGCCCCAGACGCTCCTGCCCCTGCCGTGAGCTGTGCCGTCAAGTCCACGCTTTGCAAGCCTGGTCTCAGGTCTTAGGGCTGCACAGCAGCGCTCACGCCTTCCCCATCCCAGTCCCTCTGGATTTCCTCCCGCTCTCGGCTGCTCCCTCCAGCCTCCTCCGGAGGCTCCGGCTCCTGCGCAGGGCCTGTGGATGTTCAGTCCCTCCAGCCCCCTTCCAGGCTCGCACCTCATTCTCACCACCCGGGGGTCAAACGCCACCACAGAGATTCCCACAACTCACGAATCTCACTTCCCAGCCAGGCCTATCTCCTCAGCTCCAGCCTGCCCCTTGGCATCCATCTGTCTCCCGTGCACCCCACACTGATCATGCTCACACTCCTAAAATGTGCTCTTCCCCCTAAAATATGCTCCTCTCCACCTTGCCCTGTTTCAGGAATCTTCCTACAAAGCTCCCATCTTTTCACCTCACACACTAACTCATCACCCAATTAGACATCTTCAATCTGGCCTAGTCTTTCCTACCACCATCCCCTGAGCCTAGCCTCCCTTTTCAGCCTCCCTGTTTCCAGCTGAGGTCTCCACCCAAAATTCAGTCTTCCCATCCATATCAGTCAGAGGGATTACTGCAAAAACATGTCTCATTATATCACACACTTCCAGCAGCTCTTGGGATGAAACCTCCTTAACGTGGCTTTTCCTGTCCCTGCAAGATCTGGGTGCTGCCCACACCACCTCATCTCAGGCCACCCTCCCCTTTTCTCACTTCAATCCAGCCACAGTAACTACTTTCAGGTCCTGCTGGATGACAAGCTCCTTTTCACCTCAGGGCCTTTGCACATGCTATTTCCGCTACCTGGGATTTTACCCACTTCCTTACCCAACCAACTCATATTCATGGTCTAATCTCAGCTTACATGTCACTTTCTCTAGAAAGTCTTTTTTTTTTAACACCCCCAGACTAGATTTGGTCCTCTAGATGTTTCTTCTTTTGGTACTCTATTTCTCCTCTGCACACCTATAGCCATTATCATGCGATTGTTTGAGCTGCTTGACTGTCTTCCAGTGTTGGACATCTGTCGTGTTCGTGGCCAGCCAGCTTAGTCTGAATGCCTGTCTTATGTCTGAGGAACTTGTGACAGTGTGTGGACCCTCTCCGGGTAGAAGTCAGCATGGCCTCTCAAGCACCCCCTGCAGCTAGTGGGCAGGGTCAGGATCAAGGCCGTGCCATCAGAGGTAGCTCTGTGAGACCTGGGTTCAGAAGAGGAAGCCAGCGCCGAGTGCAATTGAGTTTTTGGCAAGCATGGCAGTGGAGGAGTTTGGCTTTTCAGGACAGCCGTGTGGGGTGTCCGGCATTGCGCCCCCAGTGTTACTGGTGTGAGCACCTGAGTCTGCAACCAAAAGTGGTAGAGTGGGGAATTTGCCAAAGTGGTCCCCTGGTTGGGGGTGGGCTCTGTCTCTGACTGTACTCCTGGAGACCAGTGAGCTCCCTGGCGTTCTCGACTAAATCATGTTTCTGCTTAACCCAGCCTGAGGGGTCCTGTGGCCTTCAACAGAGACCTCTGACTCATATTCTCCCTAACCAGACCCTAAGCCCCTGAATAGGAATGTTCTGGAATTGTTTGTAGCCGTGTTTCTAAGTGCTAGCAAGGTGTCTGCCACCTAAGCAAGTACTTAGCAAATAGGTGGCCCCACAGAACCCAGAGCCCTAACAGGAATGTCCATGAATATCCCTGAGAACAAAGTCTGAGTCTGATACCCACCATCCTGTCCTGCAGACCCTTCCTCAAGCTGAGATCAGCCACACTCTTGCTTCCTGCCCAGTAGATGGTAGCTCTTGGCCTGGTGGGGTTCTAGGATCTATACAAACAGCCCGAGTCCCTTCCTCCAGGAAGCCTTCCTTGACTGCTCCTGCCCTCACCGACACCCTGTTCTCTGAGTTCCCACAACCCAGGGAATTTGAGCCCCACACACCCGTTCTTACTCACATCCAGGTTTGGGCTCATCCCTGGGGATCTCTTCAACATTCCTGGGGACAGGGAACAGGCCCCTCTTTTTTACCCTCCCTCCTCCTCCCCACAGTGGAGAGGAGCACAGGTTGGCCACAACAGGGAAGTTTCTTCCTTCCCTTTAGGAAACTCCTTTCAGGACCTGAGGAGAGGCTGGCTGGAAGGAAAACGCTGCAGTGGATGATGGGAAATCCTACTTTCTCCGCTAAAACCAGGGGCCCAGGGAACCCCCTCCCATCTGGTGTGAACCCTGTACAGAGACTCCAGTGAGCACAGGTTCTCCTATCCCTTCAGCTCTCACTCTTCTTATCAGCTTCTTCCTCCTCAAGCCTGGGGTCGGAAGGGCTTGGGGGTGTCCCATTCCCCTCCTCCTCCAAAAGCCTCCTGCCCCCCTACGCTGGCCAGACCACGAGGCCCTTCTTCCACCGGCCCTGCAGGCTCACTGTGGCCCAGGCCAGGCCCTGGGAGCCCTGTGACCATCTCCAGCGTTGGGGCCTCATCAGGGAGCTTGGTCAGCCCAGCCAATGTTCTTGACCGTCATTGTTCTGCCACCTGGTGCCCAAGTTAAGCATTGCTCTCCTCAACTCTGTTGCCTGCAATTCAATGTCCCTTTCGAAAAGCTCTCAGAAGTCACCTATTGACCGACTCCTTCCTGCTGCAGATGGGGCTGCTGAGGCCCCGAGAAGGGAAGGGTTTGCCAATCAAGGGATCTGCCCAGAAACCCTCAATGTAGCCCCAGGCAAAGGATCCTTGTAGTAAAATAGACTAGCAAAGTGGTGGGAATTTGAGGCTCCTGTAGAAACTGGAGGGAGCAAGGAATAGACTTCCAGCCATAGATGAAACCTCTAGGGAAGGGATGGACAATTCACAAAGTGAGCTTCTGCTTCAAGCACTGCTACCACCACGAACTGCTAACACTAACTGCTAACTAACCACTACTGATACCAGTTAAGACTTCAGGAGGGGCTTCCCTGGCGGCGCAGTGGTTAAGAAGCCGCCTGCCAATGCAGGGGACACAGGTTTGAGCCCTGGTCCGGGAAGATCCCACGTGCCGCGGAGCAACTAAGCCAGTGCACCACCACTACTGAGCCAGCCTGCCACAACTACTGAAGCCCGCGCACCTAGACCCCATGCTCTGCAACAAGGGAAGCCACCACAATGAGAAGCCCACGCACCGCAACGAAGAGTAGCCCCCGCTCGCCACAACCAGAGAAAGGTGCACGTGCAGCAACGAAGACCCAACACAGCAAAAAATAAAATAAATAAAATTTTAAAATAAAAATAAATAAATGAATAGAAGGGCACAGCCCCTCCCCAGGGTTTAGGAAAAAAAAAAAAAAAAAACTTCAGGAGACCACTCTTTGACTATTAAAATGAAATCGCTCCCATTTTTGAACCACTCACAGCAGATCTGTCCTGCAAAACTCAGCTCCATTCCCCAGCCTCCAGGAAGCCTTCCTTCACTACCTCAGCCTTCCCTGCCATTGTCTTCTCTTCTGATGGCCACTCTTGCCCTTACAGTCACAGGGGTTCCAGTGAAAGGAGATGCAGCCATATGAAACCCAAGGTCACATTGTTGGCCTTAATGCCCAGCTGCCCAGCACTTTCTTGGTCAGACAAATGTCAAAGTGTGGCCACTGTCTAAAAACCCTACCATGCATTTCTTCCTTTAGTCTCAGATCATAAAAAGCAGTTCATACTCATTGTAGGGCATTTGGGAGAAATAGAAGGGATTTTAAAAGAAAATAAAAATCAGCCATAATCTCTTTACCCAAAGACTGGGTAGTGCCTAGAGTTGGCAGAGCTGCTGGTGGGAGTGGAGATCTCGCCGGAGCTCCGGAGTGCAATCTGGCACCACTCCGTCACATTAAGGAAAGGCACAACCGCTGACCTGGCACTTCCACTCTGTGGTATGTGTCCCAGAGAAAGGCTTTGCTGGCATGGGGGCATGAGGGCACAAGCATGTGAACGTTCAGCTAGAGGCAGGGGGAGACAGGACGGTCACACGTGGGCGGTGACACCATGTGGCACCATACGGCAGTCAAAACAAGCAACCAGACGAGCACATGGCAGCAAGGGTGGATCTCTTAAAAGTACCGTGCTGAGAGGAAAAACATCAGAAGCAGGATGAAGCATATAACCGACAGCATTTATGTAAATTAAAAGTACAGACACACACAACACTTCACATTTTGCAAGAACACAGAAACACAAGAATTCACATTTAACACATTGGAATGTTTGCCTGTGGGAGGAGGGGAATGGGAGTGCAGGTAGAGACAAAAGAGAATACATTTTTTTAATGAATTAAACGAGAGGATCCTTGCACAGACAAGCGATGGGGACGTGACATGAACTGAGACGCGATAAACGCACGTCTGCACCGGGGGTTCAGATAAAGCCTACAGATCCCTCCCTTGCAGAGGCGCACGGTTTCACTCAAACGTGTATCTATTCATTTACAAGTTTATTGGCTCCTCTGGCGTTGGGCTATGGCCCAGACTCCAGGAAGAGGAACATGAGAAGAACAGACAGGAACCAAGGAAATCAGAGGTGGACACACAGAGACCCGGGCGAAAAGAGTCAGGGGCAGGACAGGGAAGAAAGGCTGGGCAGCAGCTTGGGTGGAGGCATCAACTGAGGGTTCCCAGGAGGCGCTGCTCCCACTCCTCTGAAGGGTGGTGGGCCCGTGTAGCTGCCCAAGTTCAGGTGTGGATTCCAGTCACGTGATGTGGCCGGCCTAGCACACAGATGTCAGCACCTTCGCCCTCGAGTGGGAAGGCATCATCCACTTGGCATGAGTCCTCCAGGCTGGCAGAAGTTCAGGATCATGGCCACGCCATCTCCGTGAGATCTCAGTCCTCACCTCCAAGCAAGGACAAGAGGGAGGATGTTAGGAAGGTCCCACTGCCACTTCTTTACTCAGCCCCAGTAGGGCTGAGGGTGCAGGGGGAGACCATGCAGGAGAAACAGAGACAGGGGTTCCTGGAGCAGGAGAGGCTACGGTTGGCCACAGCCACTGCTAAGTACTACCTCTAGAGGATACTACTTCCTCCTTCCTGTATTTCTGACCATTCCCTTTGGCTCCTTTCTCTTTTAGCACTGCCTTTGTCT
The DNA here is from genome assembly GCA_004363435.1 of Platanista minor. NCBI lineage: Eukaryota > Metazoa > Chordata > Mammalia > Artiodactyla > Platanistidae > Platanista > Platanista minor. Next base: position 25,807 of record RJWK010014111.1, read on the forward strand.
GGGCCCAGTTAAAGATATTTATGGGTGCTTTCTTGAGTTTCTGGCCAAAAAACTACTCTGTCTTCCCCCAAATCTTAGACCATCCCCTGCTCTGGGGCTCATTCCTGCCCCTGCCCACTGAGCTGAACTGTGGCCACTGGGAACCTGTCCAGGGGACATGACCTGAAGGAAGAGAGACCTCCAAACTCTGTCTGAGGAGGTGCAATTGAGGGGATTGAGAGTAACTGAAAGAAAAGCCACTTGGGAGATGTAGGAGGGGGGAGTGTCTGTATCTTCACATCTCCAAGGGGCTGCTGGAGCAAAGAGGGCAGAGAGGCTGTGACATTTCTGACAGAGCTGAATTTAGGCTGCGACAAAGACAAAAAGGAGACAGATTTCTATTCAACATAAAGGTGAGCTTCCTGATGATAGAAAGTGTCATTGATATGTAGTAAGCTCCCTGTCTCCAGAGGCATTTAACTATCTGGTCCCCAAACCTCTTCCTGGGACAGATCCCTTCACAACTCTCTGTGGAATCCCCTTTTCCTGATCCCACCCACCTCGTCCAAGGCTGTTCCTTGCCCCTCTCAGCAACCCCAGGGCCCATGAGCCACTACAATCAGATACTGGAGTCCTGTGTCTGCATCGAGATGCCAGATAAGGCTGCAGAAGACTCAGAAAGGCTAGGGTGGAAGCAAAGAATGTCAGAGGGGAGGGAGCCAATAAGAGACAGTGGTGGCAGAATAGGGGGGTGCAATGCTCCACAGCTGGGGTACAGGTACGTACATCCAGGTCTCCAGCAGAACACAGAGCCCACAGCAAATCCTTGGCCACCAGAGGGAGCCCATGACTCTGCCTGTGCCCACAGCGACAGCACCTGATTGTCTGGGGCACTGAGTTAAATTCTCCCACCCCTCCCCATAAAGCGAGTCTGCCCTAAAGGAAAAATGCAAAGTGTCTTCTGGGTGGGATGTTATAATTCACTCCTCTTTACCATCTCTCCATAGTTCTACATGTGCACCGGTACCATCTATTCTGTCTATTCATGTGTTTGTCCATCTCTGTTTGGTCTGTTCTTTTTGTGCATCTCTCCTCCAGGTGCTCTCTCTCAGAGTCCCTGGCTTTTCTCTCCATCATCCTCCCTGTCTCTGCACTTGAATTTATTTTCCTAGACTTTGTACGTCTACCTCTGATTTTCTTGGTTCCTCTGTGTCTTCTCCCTGTCTCTCCAGGGGCTGACTTATTCCTTCCCCCACTCTCTCTCGTTCAGTTTTAGAAACGCAGAATTAAAGGATCCTTTTAACCCACCCCTGGATCCCTCTTCTGAGCCCTGAAAGGTCTTCTCCACCTCCTGCTGAATGGACAGGAAACTTAGCCAAGCCCAGAGGAGGGATGGATAAAAGATGTTTACAGGAAGTATTCAGGTTAAGCTTGATCCAGAAACTCAGGACAGATTCCCACAAAGGACTGCAGGACTCAGTGTTTCACCTGATTGGGGATTTACAGGGGCTGGGCAGGAGAGAGGCAGCCTTAGGACTGGTGGGGAGGGAAGGCTTAACGAATGAGGGTAGCCTGAGTCACATACCTCTTGGTTGAGGAAGCAGTACAGGATGGCAACAATGAAGCCCTGCGGGGCCAAAAAGAAAAGACCCCATCACCTTGGCCTGGCCTCAAGGTGTCTGCAGTCTTCCTACTACCTTTCTCCCCTACTCTCCGCCAGGCTGTGACTTGGACCAGGTCTTTGGGAAAAGGGAAAGTAGACGTATTCATCACTTACCATGTGCCACGCATATTGTCACATGTCATTGTCATAGCAAGCCTGCCAAGGCTGTACTGTCGGCCCCATTGGCCTGTTTCTCTGATTCTCTCTATTTCTGCATCCCCTAGTATTAAGCACAGAGCCTGACACATAATAGGTGCTCAGTAAATGTTGAATAGATTGGATGGATGGATGGATGGATGGATGGATGGATGGATGGATGGATGGATGGATGGGTAGATGGATGGATATGTAGATAGGTGCATGAGTAGTTGAATGAATAGAGAGATGGATGGATGGGAGAAAAACAGACAGATGGATACTTGAATAGATGGATGAGTGGCTGGAAGGAAGAATAAGGAGCCTAGTTGCCCTCACCCTACCATGAAATCAACCAAGCCTGTGGGCGGCAGCCCTTTCCTCCTGCCCAGGGACTCAGAGGGAAGGAGTGAGTGCTGTGGGGGTCCTCACCTGGAAGGAACCCAGTCCCAGCTCCAGGGGGAGGCGAATGCCCAGGCCAGCACTGTCAGGCAGGAAGTTGAAGATGACGTAGTGAATTCCAAACAGCGGGATGAGGAGAAGGGTTGACTTGGAGAGACGCCTGCAGAAAAAGACAAGCCCAAGGCAGGAATTAGAAAGTCCCATGGGCCCCCTGCCTACTTTCACTTCCCACCAGCTTCCCATATCAATTCTACACACCAGCCACCCTGGAGAACTCCCCACTTGCACCCTGGGCTTCCTTACTTTGGGTCCCTGGATTCTGCTGTTCCCTATGCCAAATTCTCTTGTCTCAATTTATTCTAGTCAAGTTTATGCATCTTTCAAAGTCTAGTTCAAAGACATCTCTTCCAGGAAGTCTTCCCAAGTACTCCAACCCCACCATCTGTTTAGAAAGGATCTCCTTCTGCAGGCTCCCGTAAAAATTGATCCCAACACTCATCAGCCTATTTGGCCTGGCAACTGGATGTTTGGAGTCCCATCCTTCCTATATTGTGACCCACTGGAGGGCAGGGACCAGATCTATTCTCTCTGGGGACATAGGGACAAGCACTGGACCAGGATCATGGATGCCTAATCGTGCATAAAAGAGAACCATTCTGACTCCTACTCCAGTTATGTCCCCAGAACCCCTGGAAACACACACACACACACACACACACACACACACGTTACCAGTACTGACGCTGGCTGTGGAGGCTGCCCTGAGCTGGCTCCAGTTTCCTCAGCAAGATACGGATAATATTGAGAAAAAGCCCAAAGTTCACCTGGAAATAGAGGTGTAGGGAGGTAGAAGGCAAGGGTCAGGGGTGGCCCAAATGGCCTGGGATGGGACATCTTTGGGGACTAGAAACCTCAAATCCTTGAGAGGCAGGGATGTGCAAGTAGATGGACATGCAGGTCATTGGTCTAGACCGTGTCGCCTGAGACTGGACGGTCCCATGGGGGCTCAGGGACCCCCCCCCTCCTTTTCCAGTCCCAGGACCAAGGGTGGGAGGTCAGGCCTTGCCATCCTGCCTCCAGCACCTCTCAGGCTCTTCTCTGGCACAAAGCACGTGGGCTTCTCTTCGCACAACTGCAAAACTGACAAAAATGCGTACATTCACCCAGGCCACAAAAACCAGTCCTAGCTGCCCTGTCTTCCACGCGGGAGCACGTAGGAGTTTCAGCTGCCGCTTCTTCTACTCTCCCAGCCCAGCCTCTCTGCAGTGGTAGGTGATCTGCAACCAGGGCGCCAGACTCATCAAAACTCTGAGCTAGAACAGGCCTGAGCGCTGGTTGTACCAATGGGCTGCGGAGGTCAGGAGGGAGCCTCACAGAGGATCTGTGGCAGAGCCAGGCTGGAACCCCAGGTGTCCTGACTCCCAGCCTGGAGTCGTGTTTCCTGCTGTGTATGGCTGCTCAGTGGACCCAGGGAGGTTGGCTGAATAAAGCAGAGGACGCTGGCCCCAGGCACTGACCCCAACGGAAAGGACGATGGGTCCTTTGATGATCCACCAGTAGGGGGAGCTGTCGTCCAGGTCCCAGCACCTGGGGAGAGGACAGGCCGGGACTGATGCGGGGGCGGGAGGCCGGGGATGGGAAGAGTGCGGTTGCTGGAAAGCCCTTTTCTGCGGCACCCATGCTTCTCCCTCCTCTCTACCTACCAGCCTCTAGGTTCCTCACTTTGGAATTTCAGCCTTCTAGCCTCGCCCTCCTCCCAACCAGCCTTATCTATGTCCTCTCAGACATTTAGGCACTTTCCAAAGGCGTGCCCTGATCCAAGCTGGGTTCGCTCCTTCTCTCCACCTAGGTGGTTGAGTTTCTCAACACTCAGTCTGTTTGCTGCCTTCCTGTGGCTCCAACACTCCCCCTGTTCCAGAAGGCACCCACTTACAGCCCCCTACCCCCTGAGCCCTGAACCCTGAGATTCTGTGCCCCCTTCTTGCCCAGGCTCAAGCCCCTTTTGTGTGATCCATGACTGCATCTCCCACCCCTCTCCCAAGCCCGGGAGTTCTCCTCCTCTTCCCAGCTTGGAGGACAGCCTCATGGCCTGAGCGTCCAGTCCATGCCCCATGGGGACCCAGTACGGGTGTGATGAAGGGGTAGCCCAGACTCACGCAACATCCTCAAAGGCCAACTTGCAACCCACCCACATGCCGGTGAAGAGCAGGGGAAGCCCTGAGGGGGTACAGAAAAGACACGAGTAAGGGGTCTTCATCCTGCGCCCACCTCCCACCACTACAGCCAGTCACACAGGGCACTGTGAAGGCGGGACCAGGAGAGAGCCCGGAGACCGGGGATCTGACCCTGAACTCCAGCACTTGCTGTAGGACTGTAGGCTGCCTTTCCTCTCCCTGGGCCTTGGGGTCGTCGTGAGTGAGATGAAGGGACCTTGGTGTGAGCTTCCTGGGCATCCCCGACCCCCCAACACCCACACAGTGCCCAAACCAGCCCTCGGTGCTCACCCCAGCCAGCAAGGACCAGCCACCAGAAGGTTCTCCTTGTGCTGGGTGACGTGGAGGCCAAGAGGCAGGTGAGGTAGACAGCTTCTGCCTGGAGCCAGCTGAAGTTGGTCATGGTGGCGAAATGGGAGGTGGCCACAGAGACCTTGCACAGAACCTGCGGGCCAGGGGCTGGGCGCTTCAGAGCCCGGACACCCAGTGGAGCCCCGCCAAGTCTCCCCTACCCCACTCAGGCCCCAAACCTCCAGGTCTACTCCACCTTGGGCTGCCCCAGAGTGGGTGTGGTAGGGTAATGTGGTGGTTAAGAGCACAGATTTGGGATCCAGATAGCCTGGGTTCAAATTTACCACCTTCCCACACCTTAGCTTTTCATCTCTAAAAGGAAAAACTTCCAATGCCGGCTCGTGGCCTCATCATAAGTATTAAACGGAAACGCTGTATATGAATTGCTACTGTTTTTACTCTCACCCCATCCCTGCTGAGCTCAAGTCAATCCCTAGAGCTGAGGATATGGAACACCATTTATTCATGCACTGCTCCATCCTGTGAACATACACGCATGTACCCGTGCATGCATTCATGCATTCACTGCCTGACTCTGCTCATCTGTCGGGTGAGGAGCACTCGCCTCTGAGCTCAGAGTGGCCCAGGCTTGGTCCCTCTCCCATCATTCAGCTGCTGGGTGACATCGCCAATTATCCCTCATCTACATATGGGACTAAAATGAAAATAGATGTAGGAAGTAAAAGGAGATAACATATGTAAAGCATTTAGTGTAATACCTGGCACATAAGTGCTCGATACATATACTATTATTATGTCTTTCATTAACGAATGAAAGTCACCTGTTGGTTTGTTCATTCATGTTGTTCATTTGCAGCACGGTGTCAGAGTACCTGGTAAGTGCTGGGCCACCACACTCAGCCCAACTTCCCTTATTTTTGGTCTCTTCTCATAGCCCACCTCCCTACCCCCAGGATGACACCCCTGTTTCTTGGACTTGCCCCAGCTTCTCCTGTCTGTGAGAGCTGGTCCTCTCACACTGGACACGTTCACCCTGGTCCTCCCCACTCCGTCCCTATCACTGCTGCCCACCCAGCTCCAAAGCTATCTCCTCCCTGAAGCCCTCTCCTGTTCTCTCCCAGCTTTCAGCTCCCTCTACCTAGTGGTCCCATAATCTGGTATAATCTGTCCCCTTAGGCACCCGGGGTGCTTCTCAAGGGAGGCACACGGCTCTGGCCAGCCCCCTGACATACCCACGCCCAGCACAGACAGACAGTGCTCAGAGGAAGTGTGAAATGGAAAGGCTGGCTGGAGTGAAACGTGGTCCGGGTTGGGATACGGGATGGGGAATGGAATGGGAATACAGAATATGGAGTGGAGAGTGGAATAAGGGAAGCGCTGTGGATGGGCACCGTAGTCCAGGAAACAGCAAGGAGGGGGAGGAGGGGAGAGGGGTGATTTCCCGCTCTGTCGTTAGCAAAGCGGGAGCCGCAGGGTCAGCCCCTGCTACCCCGACAGGCACATCTGCATCTCTAATCCAACCTCCTCACCCGCACCCGCACCAGCACCCCGACCCATGGCTGTTACAGTGGAGAAGCTGCAGTGGTCCGTGTCCTCGCCATGAAAGAGGGTGGCATCCTTCAGGAACACAGCTCCCGCCTTGAGAATAAAGGTGATGAACAGCTGGGTGTGGATGTAGTTCCTGGGGCAGTGGAGCTTCCTGGAGGGGACAGGAGGGGTGAGGAACAGGAGGCAAGGTGGCAGGTGTGCTCAAAGCGGGCTCGGGGAGGCTGAGCAGGGCGGGAGGTGAACTGAATTGGCTTGGATTGGATTGGATCAGATTGGATTGGATGGATTGCGTTGAACTTGAGGCTTCAGCTATAACCTTGCAGGACAGCTGGGCTCAGTGTAGGTGAGAGGACAGAGAATAGCAGTCCCTTGCCTTCAGGGAGCTCACGGTGTGGAGGACAGAGGCAGAAAGCACAGGGTCCTGCCCAGGGGAGCTCCCTGATGATCAGAGAGAGGAGGCTCATCCCCAGGAGACAGAGAACAGCACAGGCCAGCCTGGGGGGTGGGGTGAGGTGGAGCTTTGAGAGAGCAAAGATCAAAGGGTTGAAATAGTCAAGAAGGGCTTCACAGAAGAGCCAAAGAGGATTCTTGAGGCAGGTGAGAGCTGAGCTTTGAATTTTAGCGGGTATGAGGGCAATGAGAAAAAAGGAAGCAGGCATTCCAAGTAAATAGAATAAGTTCCACACAAGCAAAGGTGTAGAGGTGGGAGCCAGACCTGGAGTGTGAAGGGATGGGTCTGCTCCTGGGGGAAAGGGAAAGTTAGAAATGGCCGATGCCAGATCTGGGAACGTCTTGAATATCCAGGTAAGGGTTCAAGTTTGGTGCTGTGGACGATGCAGAGGGCGTAGGTTCTGGAGCAGGTGATGAGGATGGCGAACCTGAGGGCAACCAGGATGGTGATGGCCATGAAGAGGGCCACGGCAGAGATGCTGTGGCCCATGGTGTAGATGATCCTCACGGTGGAGAAGTAGGATTTCTGGGGAGGGTGGAGACGGAGGAGCGCTCAGCAACTGGGCCTTTGAGGAAAGGGAGGCTTGACAATCAAGCAGGTGACATTTTCAATTCTATCCCGAAACTGCCCATGTCAGGGCAGGGGTGTCTGTGGGGACCACAGCAAACTCCCTCCGGAACTGAAGCGAAGCTTTTGTTTGCAGCCTGTCGGCTGGTGAGGAAGCTGGGGAGGGGTGGGGGGAGGGAGAGGGGGAGCTAGATGCTTCACTCTGGCTGTCGCTGGGGGTAGGGGAGGCTGCCACAGAAACCGCACGTCCCTGGGGAGTGACAAAGCTCAGGAGGAAATCGGGCTTGTTTATTGACCTCCAGGTTGCTCACTGGCTTGGGAACACAACATCCCCAAATAAAGGGGACAGCCAGGGACAGCTGCAAGGAAAAGCTCTTTCCGAGACCAAGGATTTGGATCCATCAAAGTCTAGCCTGGATTCCGGAGATGGAGACGGAGCATGCAGCCTCGCGGGGAGGGGATCGATCGGGGACCCAGCTCCCCTGAGGGATGCAGGCAATCATCACCCCTCCCAGACTCAGTCTTTTTAGCTGAAAAAATGTCAGACTCATACTTTGCCGTCAGGGCTGGGGCGAAAGAGATATGGGATTATGGGTGTAGAGGCACCTTGCAAAGGCCCTGCTCAATTTGGAAGCGTGGGGTGTACCGGCTAGGTTAGGGGGCACTGACATCACTCCAGGCTTTGGTTTCTCTCGCTTGCCCACAGACTAAGGGCCAGAGAGGGCAAGGAGCTTGCCCAGGACCACTACGAGCCTTTGTCTCCCAGAACTACTCTCAGCTCCCTGCCCTGGAGGCCTGGGCACAGAGAGGGTACGCCAAGGAGAAAAGAAGATGGTGGCCAGCACATCTCCCTCCCTGCCCTCTGCCTCCCCTCTCCCTCCTAGCTGCGTGGCCCACCTGTCACCCTTGAGCAAGTAAGCACAAGACCCCCTCTCTTCCAGACACTGCCATCTTCCGGAAATGTGCTGTAATGAATATCCCAACCTGCTGACGACAAGGGGAGTGGCGGCCCCTACAGTTGTGCGGTCCACCACCCAATCAAACATCCACGGCGACCCTTCCTCCACGATGCCAGGAGCCTCTCACCTCTTCAGTTAGCAGCTCCAGGGGCACAGGACAGGCCTCAGGATAGGGCGGGAAGGGCTGAGACCAGCCCGTGATGGTGCAATCCCGCTTCACGGCCCCAGCCCCTGGGAGGCAGCAGAGGCAGGGAAGGAGAGATTTTGTCAGGACAGCTCCTCCCCTCTCCCCAGGAGAGGTCGGGGAGCCGGGGGGTGACCCTGGCAGGGTCTGCACAGACAGCCCGTCTCTGCAGCAGAGAGAGAGGCGCCTTCTCTCCAGAGGCCTGGGGTCCAGGCCCAGCCTGCTTGGGACATGGTCTAGAAACTTCCTCTCTGACCTCAGACCCACCTTCTGTTCATTGAAAGAATGGTTCCCTTGAGGAGCAGAGTAGTGAGTTGAGCCTCCAGCGTCTTAAGGGCAGCGGGGAGAAAGGACGCCCTCCCTGCCCCTGGAGGGACCGTCCGCCCCAGACACCCAGGCCAGGGAGGTGAAGCAGGCAACTTCCCAGAGGACGTTTACTCAATTCCAGGCCCTGAATTCAGCACTGCCAAGTCCCGATCATTAACCCCACCCTCCGTGCAGTTAGTGCTCCTGTTTTCCCCAGGTCACGGGAGGTCAGGAAGCTGAGGGTCTGGAAGGGTGACTGACTCGCCCAAGGTCACACTGAAAGAGGGGAAGGGGGAAGGCGGTGCTCAGTCCAGGTCTGCCTGGCCCCAAAGCCAAGGCTGTGGCCACCACATTCTGCCACCCCCACATGAAACCACGTCACCTCCGCGTCCTCCCCCCCCCCCACATCACACCCCCATCGCCCCTCACCTGGCTCTGAGCTGAAGTGAGAGAAGAAAGCCGGGCAGGGGAGGCTCACCCACTCGCCAGAGCCTGCCATCGGCCAGCACAGCAGCCCATCCCAGGTCCTAGGGCAGCCTAGACAGCGAGATGGGAGCAGAGAAGACCCAGCCCAGGGGACAGGCTTGTCCACCATCCTGAATGGGAGGCTGGAGAAGATGAGGAAATCCGTGACAAGCCATCCCCGCCCTCCCAAGCCACGTACCCAAGGTGGAGTTGGACATCCCCTCTGCCGCTTGTAGACAAGCTTGCTCATCCTCTCTCAGCTGGGTGATGAAGTCACACTCTGGATGCACGTGGCCCAGTACCTGCAGGAGAGAGTTAATGGGATGAGCTAAGCCAACTGGATGCTTCTTCTGGGTTTGCTGGTCTAATGACCTGAAGACAGAGATAAAGCCTGATTCGTTTCCATGGTCGTGCTCTTAAGCACAGGGCCTGACTCATCCAGGTGTGCTTAATGGATATTTGGATGAAAGGCAGGCAAGCAGGAAGGGAGGGAGGCAGAGAGAATAGAGATTTGGACGGATACTTCCCGTTTTCATTTCATGGAAGTAAGTTCTGAGTCACATTAAACAAAAGTCTTCAGAAGATCTCACAGAGATGGCCAACTCAATAATGCATCCGTGTAGCAGCCTTTTTCCCTTCTTTGTTTTACTCCCCTGCTCTGTACTCCCACTCCCCGAAGGCAATTCTGCATATAAAGTACCTTGGTAGACAGAGTAATGGCCCCCCCCCCCAAATGTCCATGTCCTAATCCCTGAAACCTGTGACTATGCAACCTTACAAAGAGACTTTGCAGATGTGATTAAATTAAGGATCTTGAGATGGAGCGATTATCCTGGATTATCTGGGTGGACCCAAAGTCATCACAAGGGTCTTTTTTTCCGGACGCGCAGGCTCAGCGGCCATGGCTCACGGGTCCAGCCGCTCCGCGGCACGCGGGATCTTCCCGGACCGGGGCACGAACCCGCGTCCCCTGCATCGGCAGGCGGACTCTCAACCGCTGCGCCACCAGGGAAGCCCACAAGGGTCTTTACAAGAGGGAAGCAGGAGTGTCAGGGTGAGATAAGGAGATATTCTGACAGAAGCAGAGGAGTATGTGTGTGAGTGTGTGTGAGTGTGTGTGTGTGAGTGTGTGAGTGTGTGTGTGTGTGTGTGTCTGTGTGTGTGGGAGAGAGAGAGGGAGAGATGAAGATGCTACACTGCTGGCTTTGAAGGGGGAGGGTCATGAGCCAAGGAATGCAGGTGGCATCCAGAAGCTGGGAAAGGCAAGGAAGCGAGTTCTCCCCTACAGTCTCCAGAAAGGAATGCGGCCCTGCCTACACTTTGGTTTTAAACCACTGAAAACCATTTTGGACTTCTGACCTCCAGAACTGTAAGAAAATAGATTTGTGCCATTTTAAGTCACTAAGTTGGTGGTAATTTGTTACAGCAGCGATAGGAAACTAATACAACTACCTACACAGGTGCCTTTGTCTCAAGCTCTGCTTTCAGAGGTACCCTGACAAAGATACGTGAAAAAAAATGGGTAGATTAGTGAGAGGATAGATGGATAAGTGAATGAGTAGATGAATGAGGTGAAAGAGCAGATGAATGTGGATTCATGGATGAATGAATGAACGGGTAACTGTGTGGCTGGCTGGTAGCATGAGTGAACATACGTACAATAGATAGGTGAATAGATAGACGGATGCGTGAACACATGCATGGATGGATGGATGACTGGATGCATGGTGGATGGGTGGACAGGTGGATGGATGAGGGCATGCACATGAAGATGGATGGGTAGGTAATGGACAGACACATGGAGGGATAATGGGTTTGTTGTGTGACTCAGTAATCATGAAGGATTACAGTTTTAGGAGTTTCCCAGAGCCTGGTGCCACCCAGTGACCACAGGGAATGATCTCTGGAAGCTGGAAAAGAAGGTGTTTTTCTGGAAACCCTCTAGCAGTATTTCTGAAAGTGTGCCTCATGATCTAACTGCAGATCACCTGGGATGGAGCCAAGAATATGCAGAGATCTATGGCTGGATCTAGGACTTTGCATTTTAACAAGTTCTCTAGGAAGCTGGGAGTCAAAGGCAGGAATTCTTAACACCTCTCCCTCCCACTGCCCCAGACTGGAGAAAAACTGAAATGGACTATCCAACAGGGCACAGCCCCAAACAGATACATGTGAGGGAACCCAACTTTATAAGACATGCTCCTTACACTGTGAACATGATCCATAGCCCACATTTGTGTACAACATGCACATCAAATTCAATCAGTGTAGATTTCTGTCCCCAAGGATTTCACAGGGAGGAGTGGAGTGAGGATGGGAGCTAAAACCTGGTCCTGATAGATCCAGTGCAAACTGATCAGAGGCAGGACAGGCACTATGGGAGGGTGGCCCTTCTCACAAGGACAGAGAACGTGGCATTTGAGCTGGACCTGAAGAAAACAGGAGCATTTTTTTTTTTTTTAATTGGTGAGGAAAAGAGCCCTCGGGACAAAGAATGTGCACAGACAAGGGAGTGGGCAGATGCACCTGAGCTGAGTGAGGGGAGAGCCCTTCCCATGGCCATCCTCGCACCCACACGCACACACACATGCTTACACAAGCCCCAATGTCTGGCACAGAGTCTGTATCAGCAGGTGTTTAATTAACTCCCAGTGTCCTTTGACAGAAATCCAGGCACGACAAAGAGCACCGTGGACGCGAGACAGGGACTGGGCTCAGAGAGAAGGGACTTCCAACACCAGAGTGGGGACAGTGGACAGTAGGTGACCACATGGAAGGGACCCAAGGACAGGCCAGTGGGCTAGGAGAGGACCTGGAGACCCAGCCCAGTAAGTAGGCTCACCCCTACCAGCCCTGCCCTACGGGAAGGGCACCCCTGTCCTGACCTGGTGACCCTGTTTGCCCAAATCCAGCTTGGGCTCAGCTCTGCCACCTCCTGCTTGGGCCCCTGGGACCTCAGTTTACAGATTCCACCTGCCGCCCAGGCTCTGAGTCTCCAACCTGGTGGTGCCTCTTGGCTTCCTCCCCGGGACTCAGGGACCCAGGAGCCATCTCAGAGCAGAGCCCCAGTCTTATCTCCCCTCCACCCCACGTCCCCAGTAACAGT